>JAQFYP010001040.1:0-17627 GCA_034694865.1 Bilobella braunerae | reverse complement strand
AACCCCAGGTCACACACGCACCCCTACTGCCCCACCTGACCTCCAATACCCCATTCGGGCAAGGGAAGTGGGAAAACTTTTCGGAAAAAAACACTTCCATATTGGCGACACCGGGACTCGAACCCGTGTCCGTCCATTGGCTAGAGCTCAAGGCTTGAACCACTTGGCCTACAAGAGTTGGACTAATATCTAATTATTTAAGTATTTACACATATAGTTTTGCTTGTGATCCAATCAATTTAGTAATAATTCTTGAAACTGATCTAAAATTACATCTAAAATCTATGACATCTCGCTGTTACAATAACATCTAACAGCTGGATATGTTCTAGCTATAATAATTACTATCACTGAATTTATTTAAAGTGCCGCTTTTGTGATATGCCACCAATAGTCCGGATCGCGATTAGTCCCGAGCTAATATTTTTGAATACAACCGCCTATAAAATTTAGAGACAACTTTTCTCAGAATTCAATTTCAGTTAGATAGTCTTCAGTTGCTGTACATTTCAAGTAAATTAAAATATCACCACGTGTCCAAAATTTGGCTATAAAATGTCAATCATGTGGTGGATTCTAAATTAATTATGAAGCTGTTCAAATAAGAGTGAACGGAATGGGCATAAAATTTTATAATTTAAATGTAATATTTATTAAATAGAATTCCTTGTGCTTGGAACTTAAATTCTCGTAGAGTACTTGCGATTGCTAATTAAAAATTTATCAAATTTTGCTTATGGAAATTTTCAGTTAAAAATATTAAAATTTTTTTCTATCAAATTTACAAACAGTTCTATTACAAAATGTTAGTTATTGTACTTGAACTAAAGTTGAGAATATGTGGTATATGTAAAGACGCTAGGGTTTGCATTACCGGTAACGTTCCAACATCACCGGTAATGATAAATTACCGGTTTAAGACTCAGTTTTATTTCATATATCTTTTGTTGTCAGATCTTAAATTGAATTGTTTGTTATGGTCTTTCTAAAAAGTTGAATCAATTAAATAAAGAAAAAAAAGCTCTGTTTAGCAATTTACCGAGCAAGAAAAGTGACATTTTGCTGTTAGATTTGATAACTTGTTGTGGTTTCAAAGCAACTGAATAAATTCAATAGAGCAGAATTCAAAGCCACTTACATTACGGCTCGGTGACTTTTTTTTTAATTTACAATATTATACAGTTACGTTATGGATCATTTTAGTATGTCAAACAATGTGCCTAAGAAAAATACATAACAACTGTAACTACAATCAATCCAAAAAATTTGAAGACATATTTATTTAAGAGACAAGATGTCGAAGTTCTAGGTTTTTTAGAAATTTTGGCTAAGGAAATAGTTGATGAGGGGCATTACAATATTTTACAATATTTTTACGGCATACAAATTTTCTTAATTACTGCAATTTTGAGAAAACAACATGAATATTTTCTTTGTGAGTAGAATTGATCCATAAATTTGGGTTGTTGGAATAAGTTATATCTTAAGCAAGTATTAGACCAAGGCGTTTTGCTTGTAATTAGGCATGTATTATTAGTTGCGATGTCTAGCTAATACAAAAGCTAATTTGTTTTGTGTTGTAATTATTACAAAAACAATAGAAAATATAGTAAAATATAAATTTAAGCAGTTATGGCAATTATAATATTTCTCATACAATCTTACCTAATTCCTCACCAAAACTATTAAAATTCATTTTAAAGCACGGCAAATGCGGTTATTTACTTATATTAGTCTATTCATTAGTTGAACTTTTTTTTGTGTATGGTATGTCTTTGAACCGCAAATTCCATTCTTAAGTATTTTTCAAAAACGGTGAAACTGAGTCGTCACCCCCTACAAGGACCATGAGTCAATTGGTATTTAGGGAATTATTAGCATACTTAAAGGTAGGACAACTAATCAAAATTTGTCCGTATCGTTACAATCAGGCCGAGCCATGCTATCGATTGGAACTTTGTTCACAATGGAATGTTTCTATTTCTAAAATATTGTATGGCATAACCCAAGTCATTATTACTCAAATTGTATTACTACTAGTAGCTCAGACGTTATCTGATTGGCCAAATCCAGTACGTTGTGTATTTGATTTGGCACTAATACTCATGTATATCTATGTAATTTATGCACAATTTTTATTGAATCGTGATTTGCTTGGCTGCTGTAGACTGCTGGAAGAGTTCAATAAACTACAACATAATATGGGTAAATATTTCTGAGTCATTTAAATATCCCAATAATGATTAGGAAAACCATGGCTTATTAAAAACAATTCAACTCGCCTGTCCTTCAAATTGCCTTATTCTTATGTAACTAAGTACTATGTACTCGTACTATGTAATATTATAGGCATAACTATTTGAACCCTAATTGTAAGTATGAAGCTTTTGTTGTTATAAACTTTTTCATCCGCTTCAAATGCTATTGAGCTTAGTTCTGTTGTAACCATTTTTATATTTGTTTAATTACACGCTTCGTGCTTAACAGCAAAATATTTACCATTTTTTTTTACCATTTGACTACGATTTGAAATGCAGCAGGGTGTTTATAGTAGCAAGGTTCATAAAAATTAGCAAATTAACTTGTGTTTAGGAAAAAAAAATTCTAGCTTCAAGCGTTATAACACGATGCTTCCAATGTAATAGGGTTCACTTTATCAAGGAATCACGGTACCGGAATTCTCTGAAAAGTAAATCGGGTATAGTTTTATGTACAAGGAAAGTAATTTGTTATGACTAAAGTAACTAATGATTTAGCGAAAAACGGATTTAACGAGTAGAAAAATAATTATGTTACGAACATTGCGATATCTGACGGGTGCGTCAGCCTCTAATTTTATGCCAAAGCAAAAGAGGCGGCTAATCTATTTTAAAATCTCAAACAGTGCTAAATCTGAATTTTTAGCTAAATTTAAAATCTAAATAAGTCTAAAATTATAAGAATCGCGAGTACTTTTAAGTGCTAAATGAATATCGGTAGCTCAACAGTAGTTCAGATCTGAACTGAGGGGGAGATAGAGGCCCAAATCAAGTGAGTATTCTTGTATCATTCGAACAATTTGTCAAATCAGAAAGTCTAAATCAGAAATCTAAATCAGAAAACTCAATTAGTTTAATCAATTAACTTAACGCTAATTAGACTACATAATTAACAAGTTGATCGACTTGTGTAATATTATTTCAATCATCATCACATCTCATCATTCATCTTGAATGGATCAATTCACATGCAAATGAGCGACAACGTCCACAACAAATTAAAAGCTCAATTTTTAATCATGTAGCATGTAAATATAATAACAGTAATAGAATGTTTTGTTGAATTCAATACTTATTATATACACCTTGATGTTTACATCGATAAAAAAACCAAACAAGCCCGTTGTACAGTAAAAAATCAATTTTACTTTCGGGTTCTCCTGTCATTAGTTAAGTTTTAATTGTTCTCCTCAGTTGCAAAATCACTAACTGTTTCATACAAAATCAAAACTTAAAATAAAAAAGATGCTCGTTTCTAACATTAAGAGCAGCGTTTAAGTGCAGTTCGTTTTTTCACTGACCACGCCCCACTTTCCAGCCTTGGCCACTTACTCCTCCGTCTTTATCTATAAACTCATTATTTAAAATATGTTATAACACAAGCTTTGCTAAATTCTATTGGAAACAACGTTCTCCATGGAATTGAAAAAATTCTAAAAATTTGTCATGATTTGCATATAGTCAACAGTATATTTAATAAGAATTGTATACGCCACCGTCCTTTTTGGAAAAATTGCCTATGATTTAGCTATATATTGATAAAATGAAAACAATTACGATACTGTAAGTCTGATCTCCAAAATGTACCAACATTATTACAAACTATTTAAATATTTTCTTTTATGATCCTAGAAAAGCTGATACCGGAAATGAAGGGATTGCAAAATTTGCGACATTACATTTTGGGTTTCAAAGCAATTTGGCATTGGATTTATATACTTTTTATGGCATCCACGGTTGTCACAGTCATTAAAGATATCTTCCTTCTAAGATTTGTGATGACTTTCTATAAGTTTGTTCTGGTTGATTATTGGTGGATTGGAATGTTTTTAAATGTTAGTGCAATGGAATTGGGCATGTTTTGGGCAGGCTTTTGCCTATTATTGTCGTTTGTTTGCGTGTACAGTGTGAATATCTGGTTACAGAACTTATCAAATATTCAAAGAAACACAGAGGAAGAGCAGCGCATTCAACATCAACGTCTGTATTGTCAAATTCGAATTTTTCACGACATAACTCAGGATTTCATGGCGGGATACGTGCTAATGGCTTACTTTAGTAACGTTCTCATTGTCATTTGCCTCTCATTCGCCTTACTGAAGTTTAATTTTAAACTTAACGGATTTCTGGTTGCAATGTTTATGTATGCCATTGTGATTTTACTATATATGGGCGCAAGCGTTATTCAATTTGCAGTTAATGTAGCAATGCAATCCACCAATTACTTCACCTGGACCACGAGATATCCAATTGCAGTTTCAAAACTTGAGAATAGTTTCCTCAGATCTTGTCGTCCTATTGAATTCAGCGCAGCTGGAATGTTCACTATTTCAAGCAAATTATTCTGCCTCGAATCCTATCTATCGATTATTCTAAACGCAACCATAAATTTGTTGCTCACGTTTTAAATTTTTCCTAAACTACGTATAAAACCAATACATAAAAAATTGCATTAATTATTTTAGTTTAGGACAAGTAAATTTCTTTGACCTTTCACACCAAATAAAAGCAAAAGTCATTGGAATATCTCTTGGAATACCGTTTGTTGGTTAAGACCAAAATAATTAAAACTGTACTATCTATGCCCACTAAAGGTATTTTATTTTTTGCATCCAGAATCAAAATTTGAAAAACGTTAAAACAGCCTAATTCGAAAATAACAATGCACAATCGTGAACATTTTGAAATCAATTAGTTCTATTTATTTCAAAGTGGTTGCTGTGCTTAATATAATATTGTATCCACTGAAAAAAAAAGCTTATTTAAACCTTCCATGTTCACTTATTCACAGTACTGTCTCTAGCATAACTGGTGGTGATGTTTACAGGTGTGTATTTAAAACTCGAAGCAATTTACATAAACTTTACCTAGACTATTTAGTCATTTTTGTATTCATTCTAGACAAAAATTACAAAAAAAAATTTGCACTTTGAAATTTAATTCGTTTGATGACAACTGTGTGTTGGTTCTAGGTTAATTACGTAAGAACGCGTACAAATTTTAATTATTCCGGATTTTTGCTTCCACTAGAATTTTGGAATGTCACTGATTAGGTAACAATATATAAGCAGTATATATGTCAAAGAGCGTTATTTGACATATATACTGCTACGTACTATATACGTTTTATGTGTAGAGAGGCAGAAGCTCTAACATACTAGGATAACTCGGCCAATATAAGATGTATATTATTTGCAACGTCTGAGGCTTTATTCGAATTCTTTTTTCTAAACTACAATGTTTTTGAAAAGGAAAGAAGAAGAAGAATGTCTTGAACCGAGATTTAACTTGATTTTTAGTAAGTAATCCCATATGGTTGTCCATTGACAGTGTTAAGCACGTAGTCGTTACCCATAACAACAATGACGTAGTCGGAATCAATACTTTCCAATAACCCCGAAAGCAAATTTGGTTTAAGCTCAAACGTATTCCCAGCCCAGTAGTAAACAACGTTTTGGCACTGCCCAGACCCATAGCATGAAGTGGGAATAAGACAGGCTATTGGAGTATTAATGTAGACTATAGCAATGGAATCTAAATCATCATAATCTAAATTTACAAAGACAGTGTTAGTTTGCGAAAGTTTAAAAAATCATTCCTCATGCACTATTTGTTGTATCTTACCCGTCAACTTCGTAGACATTTGTTCGAGCATAGCAGGTTGAGACAGACCATGGTTTAAATGGTCACGCTCTAGATAACCATATCATTAGAATATTGTAAGTAAAACTGGAGCATTATTTAGTATTTTATATTTTATTAAACAAAGCCAATTTTTTTATCCTTCACACATTTGATTGTTTGTTAAAGTGAGAATTATAAACAAATGCACCAAAACTAAATAAACTAAATAACAGTGTGATTTTAACGTTGTGAGGAAGTCAACAACGTTGACAATAGTCGAAATGCCACTAACCAGTCCGTCAACGAACGTGCCTACGGACGTAAGGCCGTCTGCCACTGCAGTAGGGACGTTAGCAGTAGTTTGAATTTTAACGTCAGCCGAGGCTGCAGCAACGCAAAGGATGAAAAAGGTAACAGTTGGTGTCATGGTTGGCAGCTATTTTTTGAAAAAAAATTTACGCTCAAGTTTGTGTCCATAGTCAATATTTTAGTTTAGTTTGGATATTTTCTGGTAAAAATTCTAAGGTATTTATCTAAAATCTGAATACAAGTCCAATCCAAAAAACTAAAATGGTAATTAGGCTAAGTTAATGACGATAGCAAATATAGAACTAAAAAATTCCTATAGATTCAATATGACGCATTTGGTATTAAATGTAAGTAGATATAACCAGAATCGCAATCTAAGCCAATTTCTATCTCTCCTAATACTGGTTTGTATTTGAACGACAAATATTCATTCAAACAACTACAATTTTGGAAGGCTGTGGAAATGTTTTGGAATTTATTGAACGAAATTAAAATTTGACGTTGCAACTCAACGGCAATCAAATGTCAAATATCAAGTCAATGAGAACTTGACAAGGTGATAAAATTCAATAACAACTCAAGCCAAGTTTGTGTAGAGCCTCTGATTTTCTTCTTTATTAATAATTGTAGTGATGATTCGATTTATTTGACAATTGGCAGTCAACAATGGCTGAGATTCTTGGGGTTACAGTTTTTGATTAATAGAATTTGTTTAAGACTTGGAAACCAATGTGCTAAATTATGTACTTGGAAAATAGTTGTAGTTACAATGGTGATTATTCTTGCCAACTGACCAGTGCTCAACCATGTTTTCTTCACAGGGTTACGTTTCAAAGTCAAACAATTTAGAACTGAGGACATTTTACGCCATTTTCAAAGTAATTCCAACCACGAATAATAACATTAGGTACTTTCGCTCATTTGGCAAAAAATAAAGACGCTATGAACTTAGGCTAGCCATAATCCCGCACACTTTTTCAAATTTCAAATCTAGCCTCAAAGATGTGCAAGTAAAATGTGATGTGACGATGTGAAATGTGATATGTGTAGTAATTTTGTTGTTGCAGCACTAATAGGATAATGTAGTCTTGCTTGTTATTGAGGCGCTGTTTGGAAAACTAATCAGGTATTTGGCTTGGTCAATACGGATAGGTCAATGCGTGGGTTACATGTTGTCAATCTGGTGCTTTGGCAATTACATATAATAAATGGTTATTCGTAAAAGCTATTTGTAAAAAAAAATTCAATCTGCGGTGTTTAGGACTAAACTCCGGTTTACTTCCGGTCTTATTCTTATTCGTGAATAAAACTTTGCCAGGCAGCGTTGATACACTTCTTTTGTGGATTAAAAACTCACGAAAGAGTCCTCTTCCCAGGTACTTACTTCGTTATTTTGATCTAACCTCAATTTCCTGTCCTGGCCGGGATTTCTTTGGAGTTTCGAATTTCCCCATTGGTGCAACTACGGTGCAGCGAGGCCTGAAAAGGGAAAGCACGCAGAAGGCAGAACCGCCCGTTTTAACTATAATTTGAGAGGGCAGAGATTTACTTGACCAAATCAGGGTTCTGCATGTTTCTTTATAAATGTAATGGACTGATGGAACTCAGAATCCTGCATCCTTTTATCCCTATCTTCTCGCTCAAAATTTGGGTTCGTTTTAAACATTTTGAAGACAGAATTTTTGGAACATTGTGTTAAGTGCTTAAGTTAAGTTTCTCAACGAACGCTCGCTACAAGTTAGGGTTCTGCAGCGGAAAAGCGCTACTCTCACGGGAAAATACAGAATTAGAAGCTCAGTTGCAGTTTGTGTCGGATGTTGTGATAGCACTTGCCTACGTACTACAATAAGTCACGATTCTACGCTCATGAAAAACCTACGAAACCCTTCACTTCCAATCTCCGACGCCAGTCTCAGAAAACTGGAAACATTACCGGAGCGATTCGGTGCATAATTTCATATAAGAACACATACTGGAGAGAGACACGCACGACTTCTACCTCTCCCGTTCAATTTCAAATAAGTTTCCGAGTCAACAAAACAAAATTGATTCAACCAATGTTTCTTTTTAAACAAAAATAGATACTCACTGTTCCTGACCTTCTTATAACTTTATAGTATTCCGTTTCAATGATACCTCAAAAAGTATCATTGACATAAAATTAAGTAAAATTAAATAGATGTTGCAAAGGATTCTTTTACGAAAACTAATCTGGCAAAAGTACCTTAAGCAATCGCTTTTTACTGTTTTTTTTTCATATTAGGAAAGGCCGTTGTAAAAGTTTATCGTTCCTACAATGACTACTTTCACCAAGCATTAAACCTGATCTTTTGAACTACTGTAGCTCAAGCGGCCTTTCTAATTGGACGTCCCATTCAGTAAATAAGGGTTATATAAAATTAGCTCGTCTTTTATTTTGTTTTGAATCACACAGTAACACGTATAAAGTAATTTGTAGAAGGATAGAAAGCCGTTTGTAACAAAATGATACCAGTCGACGGAAGCAATTTCCTCGGCTACCTCAAAAATGTCTCCTTCTTAGGTAAGGATCTTTTCCCTGGAACTTTTTATACAGTAAACACCAGTTAAAACAAAGCTTATACTGTACATTCTTTTTCATTCTACATTTAAAAGTTAACCTGAAATACTGGTCCTTAGTAAGGTTCGACTAGTTTCAGATATTTTCAAAAATCCGAAATAAAATTGCATTCTGATACGCACTGTTTATTTCTGTTGTGAATCTGATTAGAAAACGGTTGGTTAGAGGCATCGAGTACTCGAGAAGAACATAAAGAGCCATCGAGTTTTCAAATAAAAATCTATATTCAAAAACTCTTAAAATCAACTTTACAAATTTTAGTACTAAGCCTGTTAAGATAAATTTTTAAGATTCTTATAAACTAAACTGTTTTCTAAACAATTTCCTTAACAGAACCGAAGTAGTTCATTATGACTATAGATTTAAGATTTTGACTAAAATGATCTTTTAGCCGGGAAAAAGTTACACTCGAGGCTGTCGAGTCTTTTGTGGTATGATTAATCCTAGAGGTGACAGTCTGGTTTAGCTCCGCTACTTTCATAAAAACTTAAATTGGTTCTACCTGTACTTAAAAGAGCTTCATATGATAGATGTTTTTTTTAAAGTGACATTACATATGAGATGTTATATTTAATTTGACGTTTTACGGGGTTGAACAGAGACATGTTTCACTTTCACACTTTCAGCGACGGCTCTGCACACGACAACATCAAGACGTTTGCGGGCGTTGGGATCCTCCTTATTTTGTTGCATTTGCTGTTTTTACGATGCACAAAGACACGCCAGTTGTATGCTTCCTTACCTAACGGGCTTCTTCCTATGTTACGCCTTAACTTTTCTGATGATATAACATGGTTACTGCAAACGTTTAAACCCAATATTCGAACGGTAAGTGTTTATCTTTAAAAGGACAGTTAACTTTTTTGATGCTTGCTTTTCGACTTGCTCCAAAAAATTGAAACACTTTGAACGGGATCGAGATATTTTAAACTAACTAATTTAAAGTGTGGTTTAAATATTTATTTTAATATTGGTTTTTTAGTGGTGAGAAATTGAAGCACTGTGTAAAGTGCCACTTAACACACTTATTCCTGTATAATAATTGGTTTATTGGGAAATTATAGGCGTATAGTTCCCCTTAGTTTCTATAGTTTTGCGTAATGATTGCAACTGACCAGAATTAGCAAATAGCCAAAACAAATTAGCAATAGTCGGACACAACCATTTATGATTGTTAGATGGACATCTTGCAGGCTGTTGAATCCAGAATTATTTTCGAATGGTCAATTTTTAAATCAGGTAAAGTAAATTATACGCTAATTACTTCATCCAATTCATCAATACTATTAACTTTATATTAAGTAAAGCTGCCTTTATATTTTTATTACTGATTTTTTTGTTTTTGCTATTAACTTTTTAACTATATGAGAACAAAACATACATGAGACCCTCCTCAGGCAAGAGTGGTGACGGAAACGTTAATTTTCATTTCCTTTTTCCATAAGCCCATGTCATTTACCGTGGTCATGGAAAATTTAAAAATCCTGGTAATGATGATATAAGATTTGGAAAATTCAATTTTACTGGACATTACGTGTGGGACAGGAAACAAATCAACCACCTCGTTTCTACTGGCCCCTTTGGACACTTGCTTTCAGAAACAAAGCAAAAACATTTCTCCTTAGCACGGGGAAATGGGGCACAAAGATTAAGTCACATGGAAAGAATTCTCTGTCTTGTAGGCCGTACTTTTCTCGATCCTCTGTCTGTGCGTCGATTCGACAAAAAGTCATTCACACTTTTGCTCCTCCCCTAATTGGTCATTTAAAATGCCCAATTTAAAATGCCCAAAAATTTACTTTCAAAATTAAAAAAAAAGTCAAATAGGATTTAAATGAAAAGGAGCAAAAATTTGTTTTTTTTTTACTTGCACACAAGAACCAAACTAAGACAATGCCAAGGCTACTATTCCCTTTATTTGAACAAATGCCCTTCATTTGTTTACACCAGATGTGATGGCAACAAAACTAATTTTATACCGTGGTTCACACGACTCCATAATATACCGTGCTTTTCACTAGAAACTGAACACCCCGAAATAAACAATTTATTTTATTACTCAAATTATGAGGAAATTTTGAGGCAAAAGTAATTGCATTATCCAAGATAAATCGTTGACAACGCTAAGACAAAATCAAATTTGCAACAAATTCCGTTTCATGAAGTAGCTATTCGCCATGGTAACAAAATAGGGTGTTCAGTTTCTAGTGAAAAGCACGGTATAATGCAGTCAGCATGCCACCAATATAAGATACCGAAATATTGGCGGTAAACCTTTTCTAAAGTTTCATACATTTAAAAACATTTCAAAGATCTACAAATCAAAATTAAGCATACATTGTTTTGAAAGATATTCTTCTGAACTTCTGAAACAATTAATTATTATAATAATATACTAATAATATAATAATTGAAATAAATAAAAAAAATCTACAAGAAAAAACGACGACAGCTATGGCAATGCTTGATTTCTGTGCAAATTACTTTTACCAAGGCCAACTAAAAATCCTCATTACTACAGGTAAGTAGTTTACGCATGCGTAAATTTTCGCCGCTCAAATTATGCAAAACTAGTTTAGAAAAATCACGATAGTCTAGTTACAATTGAGACGATTGATATTTAATTATAATTGCAGATTTATCACTACTTTACTGTAATACCTTAAAACAGTATTTTGAAAAGGCCTGGCATATCCAAATCATGTAGATGACGGAAGTTTTAGCTATACAAACTCAGTTTACTATTCGAATAGTTTTTGTAAAGTTTATACTGATTTTAAAATATATAATTAGTTGGCTTTCGTTTAAATGAAAAAGTCGGGAATTTCTTAGCTTGACGTGACTCACGCACGAGCAAGCGCAATGTTTATTGATTTTTATAGCCCACCTTTTCCAGCACAATGATTCTTTCACTTTGCTTCAAGGAAAAGAGCAGTAACAAGTCGGGAAAATCTACCAACATTTATAAACATAAGTGCAAATTTAGTGCGAATTGATTGAATAGTGCGAGAAAAATATTAAGCATCAAACTTTTTAGCTGAGGTAAGTAAACTAAAGCTTGAGGTACTATTAACATTTTCGTTATGCAAATTTATTTAAAGTAAAGCATCTATATAGTACCTATGTATCTAAATCTCGATTTAAGAGTGATATTTACTAAAACTAAATAGGATTGTTTAATTGAGCTGCTTGCAAGCTATTTCTTCATGTAAATTTTAAATTTAAACTAAATAGTTTAAATTATGCATAAATCAATTGGGAATAGCTCAAATATCTGTACCTAATAATGTTAATTTCTCAGGATTAGGTATCGTTAACTTTGTTGTTTTTGAATGACCTAGTAGCGTCAGATATTGTGGACCACCAATCAATACGAATTTGCAGTTTTAGCAAATATAATTTTAACCGAAATTGCAAGTAAGGATTATGACATTAGGGTAAAATAACGTTGATCTTGAGTTACTTATATAATTTTAATTCAATCATTCAAAGGTTATTTTTAAATTAAGATATGTTAAAACTGTGAATTAGCATTAGCACCAGCTTAGGTTTATGTGGATACACTAATCTCATCCTTTTTTGCATAAAAATTTGCATTTTTCATTGAACAACGTTTTGGTAGAATTGAAATTCTAGAGGTTTTGACAAATAATAACGAGAAAACAATAACAATATTTTCTTGAAGTCAAAGTATTACCTTTTGGACTTTCGAAAAAGATAACATATTGACCTGTAATGCATTTATGATCCAGTAGGTGGGCCGTTTCATAAACAATCAATCAATCGTTTTATTGACATTGCGCTATGGTCACCATGCTTCATGAGTCAGATGTGACAAATATGATGATAGCATTAAATGTAGATGTAGGTTGGGTTAAATTTTTATGAATGTAAAGGAGTACTTGTCTTTCATAAACAATGAGATTTGGACATTGTATGTGTATGGAGCAAGATCTGGAAATTATGCTCAAAGCTTGTAATACAATTAATGAAGTATGTAATAACGTAAAATTATTGTGCAAAACCGTAGCAAATTCTTCTCTATCCCTATTTTAACAAGAATTGGAAACTATTTTTTTCAGTTTTTTCAATACTCATATCAGAATAAAATATTAACAATTATTATTATTATATTTGCACAAGTTAACAAATAATCTTCCCAAAAACTTATTTTACAAAAATTGGTCAATTTGGTTTACACGTTCAGTGATGGTAAAGAAATATAATAAGTCCTAATCGGTTGATTTTGGAACAACCGATAGAATAGGCCTGTTGGAATAGGTTTTTGTGCATGTGGAACTGCACCTAATGGCAATAGAATCAAGAAAAAATTGAAAAATTTTATATTTCTATTTGGAAAATCGGAGTTGGTTGAGGCGTTTTATGTTAAAATAAAAGCTAATTGTCAGCCATGTATGCTAATAAAGTCGTGCAACTCTAGCACAAATTATGGACACATTGTAAACGGACATGTTAAATAATTTGAAAATTTTGGCATCGCGTATTGTAGGCTGAAGTCACTGCGAGCCAAAAATTTTAGAAATAGTCTCATTATTTATAAAAAATGACCCGTCTACTTTGAGTGTGTAAATAATCATAATTAGCAAATTATTACTGTAAATTATTTTTTTCTGACTTTAGTGTAACTTCCGTCGTTACAAAATGGCCCAAGCTTGTACCATTGTATGTGCCACTGCCAGTGGAACCCAAGCCCAAGCCAGCGAATCAAATAAGCGTTTTCAATTTTCGCTGAACAATCTCATCTTTGAGCCAGGGGAAATACTCGATGGTGTATTGAACATTTGGGAGAAACCATCAAATATGGAGGAAGTTTGTTGTAATAACCATTACATGCAACAAATAAAAAAATCAATGACAGTGTATTTTAATCCCTTACATTCCTTGGTTAGCTTTGGTAGCAATTCTGGAAGGACAATATTTCCACGGTGCTGGACAACTGATCGAGTAAGTATAAACCCAAGAAGTTTGGAGATTTGAGGCAAAAACATCTGGAATCTGTCACCATGATTCCTGGCATTAATTAAGTTACATTAGTTGGAGAGTCAAGAGAGTCTGTGAACTCCTGCATTCACATCTTCCAAAATAATTTTCCAACCCTCGCGAGCGCATGTAGGCCAATCGGCATCATTGTTACATATGTTGTTAAGTAGTCATAAAACATTGCTTTTATAATAATTTTAACAACTGATTTGTTTTCAAATATTTAAAAATTTTCGAAATTTTGAATTACATACTTACAATCTTCGATTTTTACATTGCAATATCATAAGGATTCAAAAAATGTTCAAAATTGCATAAAATTCACAATAAATATCATAAATTTAGAATAAACTTACTATAAAAGCAATGTAAAATGACTAACAACATACGCAACAATGGTGTCGATTTGTCTATATACGCTCACAACGGCTCATTTTAGGAGTCTGTAGCTTTATTATATTTTTTTTAATCGTAGCCTTAATTGAAATAAACCTAAAAATTTAGCAGTTTGGAGGCTTCCGGTTTGGCAACTCATTTGGATGAAAGGCTAACTAAGGGAACGAAGTTGATTCCCAAACAACGACAAACTAAAGTAATTCAAGTGAAGGCAACGATTGTTGGGTCCGGTAAGCGAAAGCTTTAAAATATTTTATCCCATTTATATTGTCACAAATGATAATTCTTCCGGACAGCATATTTGTATCCATCCTTTCAGGTCATGCGGTTACTGATATACAGCCAGGAGAATACAAATTTCAACTAAAGATTCCCATGGAGTGTCCTCCGTCATTTAGCTGCGGTGAAAATGGCGGGAGACTTAAATATAGTGTCAGATGTGTCGCAACCCTGCTTAGCGGTAGCCATGTCCTTCTACGAGAGCGACGTATTTATGTGAAGCCGAATTGTGTATCGAGCTGGAACAACCAAGCTGAACTAAGTCAACCGATGACGATAGACAAAGTTATGAGTGAAGGTGGAAATATTCACTTATGGCTCAAAACAAACCAAAAGTGCTATTCCCCTGGGAGCAAAATTGAATTTTCTCTAAAAGTGAAAAACTGTGCAAATAAGAAGATTCGGTGTATCAAAATCCACCTTATTCAGGTAACTATACTTTTGATTAAACTTCCAATGCAGTAGCAACGTTTCAATTTAAGTATGAAACGCGCACAACATGTCTCAGAAACAATCAGTATAATGAAGAGTGACACGTAAAAATTTTGAACAAAGACAAATATATTTTTAATTTAAAATGCAATGCAATTGGTAAAACCCTGTTGGTACATTGTATTAATTGTCAATATTATTTTCAGACTAATATTATTTTAGCTTGTGAATCTTAAGTCGTCAAAATCAACAGAATGGAACAATTTGATTGGTGTGAACAATGGTCCTCCTGTTGATTCCAATTCAACCCACGTATGGAGCGGTAGTTTAGAAATTCCTGAAATTCTTCCACCGTCCGTTGAACAAGCAAATCAAAGTGACGCTCTGTTTATTGCCTTTAACTATAAGCTTCAGGTAGTTCGTTACTTGAGTATATGCCAACAAAAACATAAGTGTAATTATAATGAACCCTTACCATTAGTAACCTAAGTAATGATTGTAATTAAATTACACAATTCTAGGTTACAATGCCAATTGGTGGGTTTTTCGGAACAACCATTTCAGAGGAATTCCCTATTCAAATTGGAAACCAATTTGCAGCGGAGTTTTGTTCTACTTTGTCCTCACCATCTCAGACTTTTGAGCCACTGCAAATGAGCGTTGACGAACTTCGCTTACGCGGAAGGTCAATGTCAGTGGTGAGCATAACGGCGTCGCTACCTGACTACAGGACGGCATTGTGTCTTGGTAAAACAGCATTGACTTTGACACAATAGTTACTAATAACTAGCATGATTCGTATTGTTAATAATATGTTTTACGTTTCCTCAGCAGCTGTGCCACCACCAGCTTACAGTACACTCAGCATTAATTACGAACCTTCAGCTCCAACGGAAGATGCTGAAGAACATTAATTACAGTTAACAGATTTGGAAGAGTGTTGGCAAATACAAAAAGCTTTTATACCATCATTATCCAAAAAATACTTAATACAGCAACTAGCATCTACTAATCCAATTATTTTGTTAGAAATAAGTTACTCACTTACCTTGTGCTAGGCAAACCCTGCTAAGCTTAACTACAATCAGCACAAACGCAAATAATCGTCCTTAATTTACAATAAATGGCGGCGTATGTATACAAGTTACCCCTTTGTGTTTATTTATATTTATAGCCGCTTGCAGCCTTTTTTGGAACGCATACATGAAGCTTCAGATTTATTACTAATAAAAATGATTAACAGACTTGAAATTAGGTTGAGCTATTTTAATAAAAAATTGCGCATTCAAGGTTCTATTACAAATGTCATTAACTAGAAGTGCTTTGAATTAAACTCAACAAAATTAAAAATGTAATTTCAATTCCTAACCAAGTTGCGTCTAAGTTGTCCTTCTCTCGCAGATATGGTACAATTTTGTTTTGTATTAAATGAATTGGCTATCTGTCTTATTTTCTTATATTGCTATTACAAATCTAGAGACTTTTTTCTTGTCAAACATGACGCACACAAGAGTTTTTTAAACTTAAATCTTGACACTTCCTTTTATTTAATTAAAACATATTTAGCAAACAAAAAAAAACAAGTATTTGTGAAAATAAGAAGGCGAGAACAGTATTAAGTAAAAAATAAGTTACGAGTTAAGTGCTTCAACCTCATCTCCCTTCCTCTCCATTATTTAAAAAAAATTCTTCCCACTGCATCTAGCATTCCTAAAAGATCTTCCAGCTCTTGTAATTATATCTTGTACTCAAGTGCTTTCGTTTAACATATTGGAAGATGCCTACTAATGTTGTCATAGTATGATCTTCATAAAACCATTGTCTCTCAAGATGGCTAGGGTGAATAACTAGTTAATGGGGTGAGTAAATAACTTGAAACACCCTAAACTTGGCCGGGTATGTTAGTCAGTTTACGAGATAATCGTGATATTCGGGCAGACAGACAGAACAAAAACATAAACTAGCTTTTGCTTCGCTTCCGATTTTTTATCATGTTAGTACCTGGGTTTGCTTTGCATCAAACCCATGGCAGAAACTACTTGCAGTACCTCCAGCCTAATATTAATGTTCAAGCAAAAACAGGATTTGTTTTTAGTGGATTAGTAGTTATAAATTTCGCGATGCAGTCTTTTTATAAATTTAATTAGTTGTTTAATTAAATATTTTTGTATTTATTATCGAGGTTCTATATATGATTTTCAAATATGTTGGTCAGTTACGGCTTTAATTAAACAGTGACCTCGATACTGTTTAACAATAACCTGTAATTGAAACTCTTTGCAGTTACCAAACTTGGGAAACGATGGGATGGGAAAACCTATCCTGCGATTTCCACATCCTCTGTTTGTGTAAGCCTAGTTTAGGGAGATACGTTCATACACAAGGTCAGAGGCAAGGTAATTTCTTAAGGACAAAACCAACAGTGAAGGACATTTTTGTGGCTGAACGGGGGATTTGAACCCCCGTTCTCATGCTGGCTAGTGAAGCTCCAACCGCTAGGCCAACCCCGCCAACTTAAGTAGTCTGCTGAAGCGTACTTATAAGCCCCAAATAGATTTTAAGTCACAATTTTCAAAAAGTACGTTTTTGTTAATTCTAATTTTATAATTAGGAGCAAAAATTGGGAAGTAAAAATTTACATTCGGACAATTTTTTTTTTATTTATTTAATTAGATTAAAGGACTCCCGTGGGACACAGCCCATGGAATCCGAATTACCAAATTCATGTG
>JAQFYP010001039.1:0-17628 GCA_034694865.1 Bilobella braunerae | reverse complement strand
GCGTGTCTCGGACGGACGGACAGACGGACAGACGGACAGACATGACGGGCACATAAGCCCTGGCTCGGGCTAAAAATTAGGTTTCGATCTCATTGAGCAAATTTTTCTAACGGTTATTGTCGTAATGGATTGGATAGCTCCAGATTCTGGGGTCTTTCACTCACCAAGGCCCCGTGTTTTGATGGCAAACTCAGGAGGCGAAGACAAATTGTCGATTACAAATAGGAGAAAGAGCTCTTCAAGTAAGTTTTCTACTTTTTAAAAAATGTTTTAAATAAAGTTTTAGAACAAATTTTAACGTTCTTTAAAAACAATTTATTTTTCGAAAATTAAAATGCCGTTAAGAAATCTAGTTCAAATTTCGTTAATAAGAATCAAATAGTTAGATATTGCTGATTTGGAGTTGGCTAGATCTGTGAGTAAGACTCTTGTTCTAAATTTGTTTTTGTTTTTTTAAATTACATATTCTTTATTTTTTTAAATTTAATATTTAAATATTGCTGAAAGTTTGGAAACTGAATAAAAAAAATGAGGTAAAAGATTTCCTTGTAATTTTGCAAATATTTTCAAAATATTTTTCAAAAAATTTCTAAACTTTTGACCTTTCATTATGTGGTAATGTAACAAAAAAAACAGCGATCAGGTACTGCATAAAAATTTCACTGTTGCGTTTCGTTGTTCAAACGACACTTACGTTTCAAAATGTAGAAGTTTTTAAAATCTAAATACATAAATAAACTGAACAGTTTTAAAAGTCTTCGGATAAAAATAATGAACAAACGAAAACAAATTTATTTTGTGCATAATTAAAAATATCTAAAATTGAAAGTTAGAATTTAGTAAATTTTTTAGAATATTAGATAATTTTGGAAAATACAAAACTTTTAGAAGAAAAATACAGAATGGAAACTGCTGTAAAAGTGCTCAACAGGTAAGTCAAGATTCCAAAATTTAATTTTTAAAACTTGTTTTAAAATTTATTTCAAATCTTTTCTTCATCACCCATTCTCTGGAAGTAAAAAAAAGTATTTTGCAAATTAAATGCCGTTAACAAATCGAGTTAAATTTAGTTTACAAATAAATTGAGAACGAGATACCGGGGTAATAAGTCAATATGGTTTGTTGCATTGAATCTAAAAGAATTTTTCTAAAAGTTCATTTATGTTTTTCAAGCATTATTTCAACCGTATTTTTTGAAGTTTTTGTAGGATAAATTGAATGTTCACTATTTTAAGTTTTAAATTTCAATAAGAAAAAGTTTCTAAATATTTCGAGAACGGATGGGAAAAAATGTCACCATGATTGTTTGAAGTCTTTAAAAGATAAAATTTAAATTCTGTGTGAAAATAAAACTCGACTGCGTGATTTCATTTTGAAATTGCAAAAAAAAAATTCTTAAATTTTGAAATTATGAAAAGCTCAGCAGCTGTCTTTTTTTTCAGGGTTTTGACCTCATCTCAAAAGGTCAAAGTTCAAACTCCTCCTGTGGTGAGAATAAAAACAGCGCTGATTTCCCAAGATAAAAACGATGGGTGCTAATCGCTTTGCCACTGTCAATTTCTAGTTAATACAGTTTGCGGAAATTTTAATTCGATCAGTTTCGATGGTTGAACGCGACAACTGCAGTCTACATTACGATAAGGTCCTCAATTTATTTTTGTTTTACATGAACAAGATTAAGAAAATTTAAAAATTTGAACAGATCCAACTTTTTTAAGTTTAGAAAAAAAATTTAAATTTAGGACTAGATAAAGCTGGATGAAATTTTAGAGTAAAAATATTTACTCAAAAAATTTAGCCCGAAAACCCATTTTAAATTCACGTAATTTGAAAATTGTTTTCAGATTAAAACAAAATAAATGGGCAACTGACCTCTATATGTGCTTGTTTTTAAGTTGAATTAAAATTCGTTTTTCGAAAACTTTGATCGGTTTTGATAAAATAAATTTTAATAAAAAGTTTTGAAACTCTTTTGTTCAAAACAAAGTTTTGTTCAAAGAACACAAAAATCCGTTTTAATAATAAGAGTTTCAAAATCTACAACCAAAGAACTTCAGAGAAGAAGCTATCGTCAAACTTTTTACATTTCTAAATTTCTACTTGATATTTGAGTGGCAGAAGGTCCATAGTCTAAACTACTTTAAAATTAAAAAAAAAACATTAAAAAAAGACCACATTTTTCAAAACTTTTAATTGAAAGTGAAAATAAGTGGAAAATAAAGTTTAAAAAGAAAACGCTTTGCATTTTACCATAAGAGTTTTTTCTTTCAAATTTGAATCACAAATGTATGCAAAAGAGAAAGTTAAAACTACAATTTGACTACATCATTTAGTATTGAGTTGTTTTTCAAAGTCTAAAGTTTAAAAACTCCAATTTTTATTACTCATTTTAATCAATTTTGCAAAACTTTGCAACCAGTCATTTTAGAGCTTAAAGGTGCACAACAAGTAAATCAAGATTCATTCAATTGCAAAGTAACAAAAGTACAGAGAATATATTGTTAATCATGGGTCTCATTGGTCATATCTTTTCATTCAAAGTCCCTTTCAGAGGAGTTCTTTTGCAAAACGTGGTGAAAAATTATGCAAAGTATTTGTCAAAAATCTAAAAAATCTATTTTTAGAACAGCTTCCTCTCTTGTAAGAACTATTTGTCATTGTTAAGTACGTCAAATCTTGGACAATTGCTCATCCTCATAAAACTTGGTTATGAGGAAGATGTGCCCAAGATTTAGCATTCTGCCTTTGTGAATCTTTTTGTACACTGGAAACACAATTGGTGTCTCAGCATCCCAAACTTAACGTAGACGCTGCTATTTGCCTTTCTATTCAGCATAAGTGTGCAGCCGCTTCCGCATAGCAATTCACATTTTGCGGCAGCTATTTTCAAAATTCAGCGTTTTTCAAAGTTTTGCAAAATCCGGAACTCAACCTTAATTTAGGTCGCAAAAGAGAGGTCAGAAGAGCGGTTCAAGTTCGGAAAGGTCAGTCCCGACCAAAGTAAGACCAAGTTGTGTCGAGATGTCAAGGGGTCATTGACCTATATTCGCTACGACTTGGTCAAGGCCAAGTGCTCCCGCCAAGGTCAACAAGGTCATTGTACCCTTTACATGGCCTTCTACGGTGCGAGTCACAACGAGGTCTATGGACACAGTTACTGCATGTAGAACTCAATTAGGTCACTCATCTACCACCCGGAGTCGAAACGGTGCTACTTTGTGTATGAACAGTTGATTTAGAAAGAGTTTCTTAAAACAGTTTCTTTAAAAAAAAAAGTTTTTCAAAGAAGAAAGTTTCTAAAAAGAGTTTCCAAAAAGAGTTTTCTAAAGTTTGTAAGAAAAAATAATTTTTAACTGGTTTTCTAAAACGGACTTTGTTTCAGGCCTACTGTTACAGAGGGGGGTGGCGTACGTTCGGAACCAATGAAAACACAGGATGTCAATTTAACCCGTATCAGACACCAAGGCCCTTGAAGGACATGGTTTATGACCCTTAAACGGCAACGGGACATGTGTCCCCCTCGGGATGACCTCTGACCTCTGCAATGACCCTGACCACGTGGTGACCTTTGTCGAGGTACTTTACCCCCAAGTGCTCAAAAATGGTCAAAAATTTAGATATTGTGAGGAAAGGAGTCATGTCATTTAAATATTCGCTGTAATTTGTTGTGGGAAAATGTGAATCAGCAGGTTCCTTAAATGACAAAGTTTGAAGACAAGCTTTAAAAAAATTAAATTTTTTAAATGTTTAGAAAATAGACAACTTTTCTATTTTCTGTAGTACGTTTACTTGATATAGTTTGTTTAGAAACGCTGAAGAATATTTATTTTTAAATGGAATTTTTAGAATAAGATCGCGAATGAAACGATTTAGACAAATACAAGATGACTGGGTAAAAGTACAATAGCATTTTATACAATTTTCACTGTTACAAGTTTTGAAGTTCCTGAGACTGTTAACTTGGACAGTATTTGGAAGCCTTCATTTTCAAAATTATGTTCATGTTCATTTTTGAAATATCAGTGTTTTTAATTTTCATTTTATTTCTTTCATTCAAAATTTTGAATAACAAAACATTCACAATTCACATTCACTTCTTTTAGTGAGTTGTCAAGTTTTTCGACGATTCCAAACGTTGAAAAAAATTCGGCGCCAATCTAAAATATATACGCTGAAACGATGCAAAATTTCCACATATGAAGTTTTGAACGCTCATAATGTGTGCACATTCACTCAAGTTCCAAAATGATGAGTTTAAAAATTTGGCTCAATTTCATTTTCGAAACTCAAAATTTTTATCATGTTAATTTAAAAATACATATATATTTAAAAATTGGTCTGAAACGGACCAAATATTTCATGTTTACTCTCAAATTCCTAAATTCCCTTCAAACCCTTCGTAAATTTTGAAAAGTTTGGAAATGTTGATGAATTTTCTTAGGATGATTCGTTTTGAAAATTTAGATTTGAAAGGCAAATAGCTGTCATCTTTTTTGACGTTTTATTTTTAATTTAAAAATTACAAATAGCCTCAGTTAATAATTCTTAGGCTAAATCGTAGGTAAATTTAAATAGTCCAAAGTTTCATTGCCAGGATCAAAAAATCGAATATAATCATTGTTCCATTTATATATAGATTTTCAAAATTAAACAATACACATTTTTGGCGTCAATTTTATAAATAAAAAGTTTGCTTTCTAAATGGTTTTGAAAAGCGGCAGCTCCACCTCTTTACAGAGCACTTGAGGCACCTGCTTGAACACAGAATCTTGTTTCAAAACAAAACCTGTTCAAGTAGTTCCAAATTCTATTCAGAACACGTACCAAAAGTAATGAATTAATTGAATTAAATTGAAAATTGAAAGAAGTACTTTGAAAACTACAATGTCTTAAGAAATCTAGTTGAAATTTCCTTCGAAAATTGAATGGGTCGTGAGTTGTCACACGCACGCTTCTGATGTGCTTGTAATGTGCAAATTTAAATTTTGTTTGTTGCATCTAAACAAAACTTGTTCTAAAATTTAAACCTATTTTAAATAATTTTTTGATAAAGAAAATGAATATAATTCGAGTGGTCGCGGTTTTAAATTTAAAATTTAATTATTTCAAAAAGTTTCTAAATCTAAATTTGGAACCTAAAGAGAAAAAAAATGCCAAAAGGATTGCTTGAAATCTTTCAAAATAAAATTTAAATTTTTGTATAAAAATGAAACTGGACTGTCCGATTCATTGAAATTTTTTTAAGTTTGTTTTTCGAAAATTTTGAAAAGGTCAAACTCATCTGAGAGTATGAATATGGGCTTAAAATTTGAACACAAATAATTTGAGTAATTCAAGATATCATTAATCTTTCATTGAGGTAAGGTTCTTGTATTAATTTATGTTTTGTTCTATTAGAACAATATTCAGATAATTTAAAAATGTGAGATTCAATGTTTATTTAAGTATAGAACAAAACTTCAAATTAATTTTAATTAACTTTAATTAACTTTAATTTAAAACAAGAACCTTTGCTAAAGTTCTGTAGCTCAAAATGTTCGGTTTTGGACGTTTTGGCTCAATTTAAAAAAATTTTATCTCGTCATTTCAAAATTGTCTCTAGATCGAACTAAGAAAAACAAACAATTGACGATCATTTATTGTGTTAATTTTTAAGTTGAATAAAAAACGTTTTGCGGTTTAAAATTTTTAATGAATTTTTTGAATGAACTCGTGTTTTGTTCAGAACAATTGTTTGTTCAATTGTGTTCAAATAACACTTTCTCTTGTTTGAATTTGAAAAAATAACTAGGCTTAAAAATCTTGAACGGTTAATCTTGAAAAAATAAAATTTTGTGCAAAATTAAAAAAAAAATATAAAAATGAAAGTTAGAATTAGTAAAAGTTGTTTAAAAAAGTTGTTTTCTAAACGGGTGGTCGACTCATTTTCCCGAAGCATCTGAGGGATCTGTTTGAAAAATTCTTGTTTGAAAAATATATATTTACTGAGACTAATCGATCGTAATGATTTTTTTTGGAAATTTTTAAATTTCAAGATTATTAAACAAAGAATTTTGAATAAACTAGTCACTTGTGAGTTAACACCCTGACCAAACTGTAACGTTCTGAAACAACCAAATTACGAAATGAAATATATTTGCACGGCGGAAAGTCGTGGTCTTCTGGAGTCTCGTTAAATATGACATTTTCCTCTGATATCCAAATGCTTCTCATTGCGCAAGTCTCTCGAATCACAACAGGGTCGCAGCCGTAAAAATATAAAATTCAAACTTTGCTCAAAACTTTTTAAACAAATTTAAAAATTGGGTTTTTGAAAGAAACTTTTCTCTTATACTTCCTCACTCCTGCCATATCCACTGCACGCCAATACGACGGCCGCTAGGCAAATATTAATTTAAGCCGCCATTTTCACAAAATTTAAAAAATATTTAAAAAAAATCACATAAAATTCAGATGAGACAATAAGTGTAGTGCGAACAAACACAAACACAAAAGAATTTGAATCTCAATGGACGCAATGGAGAAAGTTGGAAATAAACCTTAAATAGTTAAAGGTTAGATTTATATTCTTAAATGAATCTAAGCATTTCAAAAGTCGAGTTCATCTAAAAAATAAACATTTTTTGTAAAGTTTTTGTAATATTTTGAACCCCAAAATTTATTCCTTTTGTAAAATTCACTGTGATTGCAATTAGTAAGATGTTTGCAAAATAAAAACGCACGGTATATCAAATTGCATTTTAAATTGCTTAAACAGGTGCAGCACAACAGGTAAATCAAGATTCATACAAAGCACAGTGACTTTTTGTTACTCATGATCTTATTGAACACACCACTTCATTCAAAGTCCGTTTAGGAGGAATTAAGGTGTACTTTTGTGAAACGTGGCAAAAATTCTGAAAATTTTTTTCATTTTCATTTTTCAGAAATTGCCACAATTATTATGTTTGGCGGTAGCGATTTTCAAAATTCAGCGTTTTTTCAAAGTTGTGTAAAATCCCTTATTTGAATACTGAGTCCCGAGGTCGTACACGAGAGGCAGAGGAGAGCCTTGAGGTCGGAAAGGTCAGATTAATGCCAAGATGTGCCAAAAGGTTATTGACTTTTATCCAAAAGTCATTGACCTTTATTCAAAACTGGTCCCTGGGACAGGGTTCTTGCACTTTCAAGACGACTCAGGTGCAAACCGGCTACTTATTTGAATATTTCTGGAAAGTGCCAACCTCCATTTTATTGGTAATCTGTGAATTTAATTGGACAATTATTTAAAATATATATGTAATTGTATAATTAAATAACTTAAATATTCAATTTCAAGTTACAGTTTAATGCCATTTAAGTAGTTGGTGAAATTTGTTTGGGATATATTTTCCCAGATTGTTTAGTTAGCTCGTTCATTTTATGCAATGAAGTAGAGCTGTTTAAAATACGTTTCAAGAAATTTCAAACGTTTAGAAAAAGACAAAAAAAATGTTTATAGCTTTCTGTAGTACCTTTACTTGAAATGGTTTGTTTAGAAATTGTTGAAGAGCATTTGTTTTAAATGAGATCTTTAGAACAAGATCACGAATGAAACAATTTATACAAACGTAAGATTTCGATAAATCTGTAAAATCCGCTTTTTATACTGGAAGCGGCTCATTCTTGCAGCGATTAAACAATTGGTGACTGCTCATACGCTGCAAGGTCATGGTCACGTGTCCTAGTTTTTGTTCGTGACAAATGTGTTCTAAATTTTGTTCGAATTTAGTTTTGATCAGCTTGAATTCCCGTCGCAAGTACCAAAATTTTGTTCATTTTAATTTTGAAAAAATAAAATCTTAAAAATTACTCTGAAATAACCCAAGTATCTTCATTTTTAGTTTCAATTTCCAAAATATTCTGCAAACCAATGTATATTTCATCCTGACAATGCTTGAAAATTTAGAAAATTTAGTTTATTTTAAAAATTTCGATTTGAAAAGCAATTTTTAGGTATGTTTTTTATTTAAGAAAAATAAGCAATAGCGGTAATGCATAAGTCTAAGGTTAAAATGTAGGGATACTTGAACAGTATAAGTTTGGTTGTCCTCTGATTGTTTCAAAAATTAAAATAATAACTAATGTTCAATTTTTTTTTGGAATATCGATTCTCACAATTTTGAAAACATGTGCCGTAAAGTTGTCTAAAAGATGTTGCAAGCCTTCGGAGAACACAGTGATCATTCAGCGATGACGACGAGAAGCTCTTCAAGTATGATTTAAACTAATGTGTTTACAACAACACTTAACTTTTTTTAAACTTAAAAAAAGGCTTTTTTAAATAGGTTTGCCAAGATCATCCCAACCTACTGTGGGAACTTGGATTCGAATGTTGCCTGGTGTAGGGTTAAATTAGGGAAGGAACCTTTTCTTTGTAAATGACACCTCTCCTCCAGTACTCATTTTCTAAACTAAATCAAGCATCTTGTTCAAATAAAGGCTCCACATCGGTCATTTTCAAACTCCCGTTTTCAAAATTTGCTTTAACTTTATTTCAAATCATTTTTTACTCCTCTAATTAAAAATATTTTTTTAATTTAAGATATTTTTCTTCGAAAACTAAAGCGTGTTCTAAATGTAGCCATTTTAAAAATAAATTGCTATAAAGAAACACAATAGAAAAAGTTGGAAATAAACCAAAACATTTGAAATTTAAAATTTTTTGATAAAAAAACGAAGACTTTTTTTTAATTAATCCAAACTCTTTAATGAATTCAAAAATGGAGTTCATTTAAACGACAAACGTTTTGTTTTGTAATATTTTGAAACCACCTATTTTATCCATTTTGTAAAATTCGCTATAATTATAACCAGCAAGCTTTATGTTTGCAAATGAAATGCACGGTACATCAAATTGCAGTCTCCTACACTCATGAGATCATCGATCACACGTATCCATTCAAAGTCCCTTTCGGAGGAATTAAGGTGTACTTTTGTGAAATGGTATAAAATTATGCAAATTTTCTTGTCAAAGATTTAAAAATCTATTTTAGAACAGTTTTCTTCCGTGAAAGAACAATGTGTCATTGTTAAAGGACATCTTAAGGGCATCAAATTAAATCAAATCAACTAAAGATAAGTTGGCTAAAACACATTTTAAATCATTATTTTTTTGAAATGTTTAGAAAAAGACAACTTTTATATTTTCTGTAGTACATGTACTTAAAAAGATTTGTTTCGAAATTGTTCAAAAGCATTTACTTTTAAATGAGATTTTTAGAACAAGATCACGAATGAGACGATTTAGACAAATGCAAGATGACTCGATAAATGTAAAACAGCTTTTCATACTGGAAGCGACTCATTCTTGCAGCGATTAAACAATTGGTTACTGCTTATACGCTGCAAGTCATGGTTACGTGTCCGAGTTTTTTATCGTGAAAAATCTGTTCTAAATTTGGTTCGAAATTATTTTTGAACAGCTCGAATTTACGCGTTAATGTTAATTCTTCAAAGCTGAAACGAAACAAGTATATCAAATTTAGTTGAAAATGTTGATGAAGATAACTTATGATGGTCTATTTTGAGATTTTGATTTGAAAAGCAATTTTTAGGCATGTTTAATCACGTCCATGGTAGGCATGGACGCTTTTTTTAATGTGAAAAAGTAGGCAGTAACGCCAACGTAGGGAAAATTGAACAGTACATAGTTATTTGGTTCTGATTTCTCATTGTTTCAAAAATTAAAAAGAATATCTAATTTTCAATTTTTTAAATATTGATTTTCAAAATTTCGAAAACATTTGTCTAAAAAAACCGTCCCAAGCCCTCGGAGAACACAGTGATCAATAAGCTTCCGAGACGATGATGCCAGAAGCTTTTCAAGTACGATTTTTAAAAATCTATTCACAAAATTTAACTTTTTTGAACTGTAGAAAAATATTTTTGAATAGGTTCGCAAAGATCATCCTACCGTACGTCTCGAACCCACACAACGAGCTTTCAGTGCTGGTGAGGGTCAAACTCATCTGAGGGTATAAATATGGGCTCAAAACTTGAACAGTGTCTGATTTCGATGACGGAAGCAAATAGTGTTAATCGCTTCGCAGCGCCATTGACATTTTCTACTTAATACTGTCCGTGGAAAATTCACATTGGTCAGCTTTCGCCATGCAACTCCTTTGTCCTGCCTACATTGATTTATGGTTGTTGTATTAATTTAACATTTGTTCCATTTGAACAAGAATCACATAATTTTAAAACTTGAACAAATCCAGTTTTTTTTTTAAAATTTAGAACAAAACTTTAAATTTAGAACTATATGAACCTAGATGAAAGTTTAGATTGAAAAAGTATTTACTTATGATAACTTAGCCCAAAAACTTGCTCAAAATTTTCAGCTTAAACATCAAACCTAAAAATTTTCAGGGCAAAACTTTGGTTCAATCTATACTATAAAATCGTTCGTCCGTCTGTCTGTGATCGATGCCAAGGTGCCAAGGCACGAGGACGAAAGAGTATCTCGCTCACTTCTCCCTCCCTCATCAGAAGGTCCCCAACCGCTGAACAGGACGGAGCTCCTGCAGCCTCCTCTACTTCCACGCGGCCCCCACCCTTCTCCATCGTCCGGGATGTCCTACCGTGTCATCATCACCCTCGAGGTCAAAGGTCAGCTACCCCTTAGCCTGGAGTGGCTACCCCTTTGCCTCGGAGAGGCGATCTTGGGATTGGCTACAACCAGTGATTGGCCGTGACCTGGAAAGATCACGTGCCCGGAAAGGCACTCCCCCTGTCCCCTTCGTCGCTGCGATCATCGTCGTCGTCCCTTGCTCTAGTTTTAGCCCCTTAAGGGCATAGTATTGTTAGGCCCTTAGGCCATATGTTTAGGTTAGCCCTAGAGGGCGTTAGGTTAGGTTTATGGGTTCGATATACACAGCCTTGGGCCAGAGAGCCCTCTTACGTGCCCGTTTCCCTCTCTTCTTTATTCATTGGAGGTCTAGGCAGTGGAGGTCACTGCCAAAACAACATACTGCAGGAGCTAGGGCCGCCATGTTTGGTACTTAAATAAGGTCTGAAAATGGGGTGATTTAGGGCTAAACTTTGGGCAAAATCTACTTCCGGTTTTTGAAGGGTCAAAGTTCGAATGCAAAACTGCCCCAAAATTTTAGCATAAATTCAACGTATTTTGTCGTTTCCTTTTAAGACTGATAGAAATACCTGCGTTACATTTCGCACATAAGTAAAGTGTTATTTTGGTGTAAGTTTGGGCCAAGCTTTGGTCAAAATTTACTTCCGGTTTCTCCAGTGTTAAGGGTAAAACTCGACTTTGCAAGAAATTTCAACGTAGTCCTATCCTGTTAAAACTGCTGGCGATACCTGTTCCATATTAGTAAAGTACTATGCTGAGGTAAATTTGGGCCAACGTTTGGTCAAAGTTTACTTCCGGTTTTTCCAGAGTCAAAGCTTAAATTTGACAATGCAAGAAATTTCAACGTATTTTGTCGTATCCTGTTATGACTTCTAGAGACACCTGCGCCATATTTTGCATATAATGCTGGGGTGAATTCGGGCCAACGTTTGGTCAAAAATTAGTTCCGGTTACTCCAGGGGCAAAGGTGAAATGCAAATATGCCACAAATTATAACGTGTTTTAGCCAATCCCGCAAAGACCGCTGTAGCTAGGGGCGCCATGTTTGGTACATAAATTAGTTTTGTAAATGGTGTGATTCAGGGAAAAATTTCCCTCGACATTTACGTCCGGTTCTTTAAGGGTCAAAGAACAAATGCCAAAATACCCTAAATTTATCATGTTTTATCCAATTTTGCAAAGACCGCTGGAGCTAGGGGCGCCATATTTGGTACATAAGTCAGGTTTGGAAATTTAGTGGTTTAAAGCTAAAAGTCAGTTGAAGTTAACTTCCGGTTTTTTCCAAGGGTCAAAGAACAAACGCCAAAATACCTAAATTTAACGTGTTGTATCCAATCCCGTAAAGACCGCTGGAGCTAGAGGCGCCAAATTTGGTACATAAGTGTGGTTTGGAGAAAAGTGGTTTAAAACTAAACGCTTTAAGATGAAAGTTACTTCCGGTTTTACAAGGTCAAAGGTCAAATGTCGAAAAAAATCCTAAAACTATACGAGTAATCCTGCCGAGACCGCTGGAGCTGCAAGCGCAATATTTTGAATTTAAATGGGGATGGTAATATGGGGTGGTCAAACTTCGGGCAGTAGGTACTTTTAGTAGTGACCCAGGATCAAAGATTAAATGTGGCTAAGTTTAATTTTGATACTTTACGCGTATAACATTCCAGCACTTACTATTAGAACTACAGGTGCCCTATTTTCCAGTTAAAGAAAGTTGAAAGTGAATAGGGCCAAACTCGAAATAGAAACTTAAATTTAGATGACGTTATGCGAAATAATGACTTGAATAGCTCCAGACTTTGGGGACTTTCCCATATAGCGACGGCGGGAATATTGTTACTACGGGAAGCTGCAAGCGAGCGTCGCGAAGCGAGGCATCACAGTTATTTTTTATAAAAATTTATAGGAAATTTATCACTAGCCAAGCACGCCCGTTCTACGACAGGAAAATAGCATAATAGCAAAGGATTTATTTCATTTCTCATATTAACTCAAGATTTAAGTAAAAAATGAAGCCCATCACCAACAATGAATGAGGAGCATGCGGTTTTACGTTTAATGATTTCACATATCTCTATGCAAAATAGGGATTAGACTTGTATCGTCAAAAAAATTTAAGCGCATTCAGCAATGGGGCTATTAAATGGGCATTTAGAGTTATAATTCAATTCTATTTCAGCTGTATTTGTACTATTTTGAACAGGTTTTGGAAATTGTTATTTTCCAAATAATTAACTTATTTGGAAAACTGCCAATATTTTTCTTTTTTTTCAAAGCATGTGAATACGGTATAAGGCTCCCCTGGGTCACTTGAGAGCCGTATTGAATCACCGACCGCAGCAAGGGTCACGGGGTACTTGATCCCGAAGGTCTGCCTTGTTGACCTTCGACACGAACCCCTTCGGTCACAAACCAGAGATGAAAGGTCACGACCAGGGCGGTTTTCACGGGCGGCTCGGCAAGGAGCAGCATGCACAAGTTGCTGGTAGCAAGAGGTTGAAATATGTAAAATTTTTGGCAGACGAAGAACACGAGGCGTTCACTTTTTGCAAAGTGAAGTTTTACAATGTTCTCATACATGAATTTGTATGTGGCGCACCGTTTAAGTCTAATACAATTACGTTACAATAATGTTCCCTGACATTTAACAAGATTGTAAAACTCCTGTCTAAATTTAGTGCCTATTAGTACGTAGATTGGAAAATTGATAGCTGAGTTCATAGTATACATCAAATCCCCAACAAATCCAACGGTAATAACATATTTTCGATAAAAATGGAAATAAAATATGAGCATTATTTCATACACAACTTGACAAATATGACTCAGAAAAAACACTAGGGCAACAATGAGGCAAATTTTTATAATTTGCCGGTTAACTGAATTTTGCTTTGTAACATTGCACCTCAATTCTTTTGATTTCATCACACTGTGAATAATTGTAGTGCTACAGTAGATAATGGTTATTAGCGGAACAACCATTTTTTAAAAACAGACTGTGACAGTGTACACTAGATGCACTATGCTGCCGGAATTTGATCAAAAATATCCATCTTCCCTACTAAACCTGTGATACCAGCTGTTGGCGTAGTAGCCAAACAGAAATTGAACAATGTGTCGAAATAATTCAAAACAGACAGACGCCACCAGCGCTCCAGCCACAGCCCACCGCGTTGCTTCTGCTGCAGAATTGTCGAGCCTTGAGTGGGCGACATACAGCGACATGTCTCTCGAGGCTCACTAAAGCTGTAAGCAGCGCCGACCATGATTGACCTTGACAAAATTGAAAACATTTAATTAAATCCAATTGAGAAGAAATAAATCAGTTTTTACATTGGATGGAATGTAATTCCGAGGGACTGAACAAGTCAGTCCCCGCAAAGAAATTCGTTGCAATTCGCTTTATTATTTTTCAATATTTCCAAACTCCGACGTTTCTCATTCATTAGAAAAAGGCGTTAAAAGTGAGTATCCAATTTATACAAACGTGTGGTTTTAAAAATGATGTATTTTATGCTCCAAATGTAATAAACATTAGGATTTAGTTTGGCAGTAGTAGTTTAGTAGTTTTTTTTCATTTTGAGTTCAGAATTAGAATATTTCATGTGAAGGACCGTTGTTGGAATCCAACTAGAAACTTAACCTATATTGGACGTTAGAAATTAGCAAGGTGAGATTTGCTTACCTGAAAATAGGATAAAGACAACGAGAGTTGTATACAGTGTATCCACATTTGGAAAAATAAATAATAAAAAATAAGCCACCATGTATAAAGTGCTAAAACTCGCCTTCCTTTTAATTGTAAACTAAAATTAAGTAAAACTTAAAACTGTAAAATTAAAAAAAAAAGTCATTTTTTTTACATTGTAATTGTGTTCAATTTTTTTAAAATGAAAACCCTGTACCCCTGCAAAGTCGGCACTGCCACTGGCGTGGTGTTTATGCCAACTTGCGCAGAGGGTGTCGGAGGAGGCGCGGCTAACTGAGGGCGGAGCTTGTAAGTTACGATAAGCAAATTACGTGGGTGAGTGGAAGGGCTGTTCGGTACAACTCAAGGAACAACTAAGAAACTCAAATAAAAAATGACAGCGAGACCATGCAGCTAAAAACACTAAAACTGACACATTGGTGCTTTCTTACCTGCCACTTATCTTCCAAGCCGTTTTTCGGTCACGCTTTGGTCGAGGACTCGCTGTAAGTGGACTTGACTTCGTATTGAACCACTTGACCTTGGTATTGGTCACGAGGCTCTTGAGCTTGAAGCAGGAAGGAGGTGTTGACCTTTGACACAAATTTAGGGGTCACGAAACAGGCGGGAGGTCAAGGTCACGGCAACAATCACTGATTGGTGCTGATGGGAAAAACAAAACGAAATGTTGGTAGACAAAGGAGAAGATACAGATGAAGGGGGTGAAATAGACAGGAATACGACAAATTGTCGTTTTTTTCAAAATTAGAACATACGTTTGTGTAAAAAGTATGTTTAAAACACGAGTTTCAAATATTTTGTTTAAAAGAATTCGCTAATTTTCGATCTTAATATGTTTCAGCGATACTCTCGTCACTCTGAAGTCAAACGCTAAATTTAGAAAAGAATCATATGGCAAACATTTTGGATATTATTAAGTGTATATTCTTTTTTAACAAATTTTTGCAACTTTGTTACAATTACTATATATAAAACAGAGTTGGTCGTTGGCGGTCGTGGTTAGTGGTGGTTGGCGGTTAGTGGGTAGGGATCTACATCATCATCTTTTTATCTATACTATAAAATCGTTCGTCCGTCCGTCTGTCAGTCTGTTTGTGATCGATGCCTGAAAAAACCGCTGAAACTGCAGGCGCCATATTTTACACATAAATCAGGTATGCATCTGCGGTAATTTAGGACAAAACTCCGGACAAAATTTACTTCCGGTTTTTTTAGGGTCAAAGGTCAAAGGTCAAAACACCCAAAATTTAACGTGTTTTGTTCAATCCCTCAAAGACCGCTGGGGCTAGAGGCGCCATATTTGGTACATAAGTCAATCAATCAATCAATCGTTTATTTGACATAAGGCATAAGCCATAATCAACACGAGATACAGGTTACACATAAATTTAAAATTGTAGAGTAGTAATGTTAAATGTAGAATGGTGTTTATAATTGGTTATTAACTGGGCGGTATGATATTTGTTTAAAATTTGAGGTTGGGATCTTGGTATTATGAATAGAATGTTAAAATGATTAAAATTAAGTTAGGTTTAAAAATTAAAATTTGATTAAAATGTAGGCTGTGTAGAGTGCGTATGTGGATGTGGCGATAGTTGTTTGGACCATTTCCCTTGACGGTTACTAGCGTCGTCCCCGGAGACGATTTCACGTTTTGTTGCTTCGTGTTGCATTGGAGTTATTCCATTTCCGAGGTGGAAAAACAGGGCGAGGATTGTCAAGTTGCAAGTCGTTAGAAAGGTGGGAGTTGTTTTGAAGTTGGTCATTGCATCTTACTTCCTGGGAGCCGTTAGTAGGTTGCATACTATCCTGTGGTTGGGTCTGTAGTATTCCTTTTGACAATCTGGCTTGGCGTCTCTTCCAGCGTTCAGTCCTGGTTTCGGCTGTAAGGTCTTCAGTTACCGAATAGGGTTCACCCTTTAGTTTCCTCAAAAGATTCAGCGCTTGATTTCGGGTTGTCAGTGATTGGAAGCGAACTTTGATCGGTCTTGGCTTGTCAGCATTTGCGATGAATTTACCAAGCCGGAATGCTTCTTCAGCAGGTGTATGGATCTTGTGGTGAGCTAGGAATCCATTTGCAGCCTCTAGTGGGTCGTCTGTTGGTCCTTCAGCGAGGCCATGGATCAGAATATTTGGCTTGCGGAGTTCGTCTGTGAGCTTTGCAATGACAGACTTTAGATGATCTACTTCTTTTTGTTTTCTAGTTTCCGATTCTTCAAGTTGAGCAACCCGTGCTTCAAACGCTAAAATTCTCAATTCGTAAGCTTCCAGTTTAGCCTCAATGACCTTAATGTTGTCACTAATCTTAGAGATCGGTTCCACTTTCCCAAGAATCGCCGTTTGAGTCTCCAAGATAGATTTTAACATAGCCTCCATGTTGCGTTTCTCACAGGGTGTTACTGTGCCTGTAACCACTGTTGGGGAAAACGGGACTATGCTAGTACTTTTTGGTAGAGGTTGGCTTGAATCAATTATTTCTAGGTCATCAAGAGCTCGTTTGTTGCTTTCTTTGCTCCCAGGAGCATAGGCCAAAGTGGAATGCGTCAAGTTTGTCCTCCGGCCTTTTTTCGTGTGAGAGGTTGACATGCTCAAATTCACTTTAATTGGACAGTGATTTGAATTGTTCGGAAATTTCCCAGACGGTTTGAATATTTTGGATATTTGTCCACACGGTTAGAATTGTTCGGCAAATTGCATTGGCAATTTGAATTGTTCGGAAATTTGCCAGAAGGTTTGAATTGTTCGGATATTTGCCCACACGGTTAGAATTGTTCGGCAAATTGTATAGACGTTTTGAGTTATTCGGAAATTTGCCCAGACGGTTTGAATTGTTCGGAGATTTGCCCACACGCTTTGATTTATTCGGAAAATTGCATGGAGGCTTTGAATTGTTCGGAATATTGCAAAGGCGGTTCGAGTTGTTCGGCAAATTGCATAGGTGCATAATTGTTCAGCAACCTTCTCGAATGCAAATGGGTCACAGCACTAACATATTGTTCTACACTTTTGGAACTGGAGGTCACAGCACTGGCTTATTGTAGCTAGAATTCACGGCACTGTCTTATTGCTCTTAACTTTAGCTAGAGCCATGAGAAGAGACGTCTTCTCTCTTCGGCCACCCCGATCGAACTCGATCGATTTGGTACATAAGTGAGGCTTGAAAGTGGGGTATATTAGGGCCATAATCCGGGCATAAATCACTTTTTCAGGGTCAAAGGTCAAAATGCCCAAAATTTAATGTGTTTTCTTTAATCCCGCAAAAACCGCTGCGGTGAGAGGCGCCATATTTGGTAGGTAAGTGACGTTTCAAAATGTG
>JAQFYP010001038.1:0-17638 GCA_034694865.1 Bilobella braunerae | reverse complement strand
CCACCCTCCCCCATTCACTAGCACAACCACAGTTGACCAGGCCAATTGGCAAATGTCAAAGAATTCGAAAAAAAAAAGAAGTTTTATTTGTTTGGGCGAGGCAGTTTTCAATGGCTTTATCAAATAATTGATGCTATAGAATAAACTTTGTGTGTGAAGCGTTCTAAAATTTGCAATATTTTGCATACAAATAAATTGCTCGACAATCAAGTATCCTAATACAGTGTAAATACTTAAGCCCTCAGCCAATTAATATCAGTGTTTTATATGCATTTAAGTGCTCATATTTATTTTTATGTTTTATATCTAAAGTGTTGTAATTTTGTGGAATGCAAAATAACTGAAATCTAACCCAGACACCTCACATTAAAATTTGGTTTTATTTTAATTCTTACACTCCCCTTACAACCGACTTCAATTTCTAAAATAATGAGGAGTCCCCAGTGTAGACAACTTCAAAAGCTCTAAAATAATTTACAATAGCTTTAAAAAAAGTAAAAAATAAAAGCAATCTATTATGTGCTTAGAGTATTTAATATCTTATACACAATGCTGCCAAACTGCCTGTTGAAACTGAGGTGGCAAATAATTCTTACCAGAATTAACAGAAAAAATCTTAAAACAAGACAAAAACTCACATTTAATTGAATTATTATAGTGTAGTTTAATTTTATTTTAATCCTACTTTAAAAATGAGAATTGAGTTTAAAAGTTTAGCACCATTTTTGGGCACATGAATTAGAATTCCTTTTGCCGACAATTGATATTAGTTACTTATTATATTTAAAATAAAAACTGCCAATGCAAGCTACATTATACATCAGAGTTTTGTTATCAAGTTAGCTACCAGTTTAACATTTGAGTGTTTCCAGCATCAGTTCTCAACCTTTCAACACGGAAATATACGACTAATTTATAATATACCCTTTACGACTGGTGTTCAAAAAAGTATTTTTATTTTATAACCGGCGGTTAACCATGATGATGATAAAGATGTCCATGGTGTAGGTTGCCGTGGTAGTGATAAGGATGGTGAAAATGGCCGTAGTGATGCCCGCCTCGGATTATGCGGTGGTGATGATGATGGCCACGACGAAATACGAAACGTTTTTCCCGGGCATGCTGAGTTAAGTCCTCTCGTGAAAAATTGCTTATAAAAATACTGCTACCGCTTTCCTTAGGCATTTCAAAAATTTTATCTGAAAAACAGCATCAATTTTGCATAGAGTTATTAAAATTTTGTTTACTTAATTAAAAATAATAAAATATAATGCATAATATTGAAATATTGTACACAAACATTATGTTACGGCTGAAGAGCTGTAACTAAAATGCTATCATTAGCTGTCTTCGAGATTTCACAAAAATGATTACAAAATTTTAATCGAGTTCAATTGTAGCCAAGTTCTTTTTGTTGTTCATCTACGTTCTCTAGTATAGATATATTATTTGTTTCGGTCTTGTTTTTGAGAAGTAATGCGCGTTTCAATTTTAAAGTTAACTACTTTTTACCTGCACTTTTGGTGCTATAGCTATTCTGCTTACTCGATTCACTACTTGTCACGTTGCCACGATTACCGATATTTCGTATTCCACTTAAAGTTTCTTCAGAAATTAAACTAGAATCACCAAAAAATGTGTCTCCAATCAACGGTTCTGAGAGTTCTAGTGCATAACTAAAGGATTCTTTTACAGAAACCAATAGAACTGATGATACTACGAGGAAATTACTTGAAATAATTGGGAATTTCATTTTTAAAAACCTTTCAACAGCTCAAATTATTCTTAAATTGTCAATAATTTTTACTTGAATACAAAATTTTAGAATAATTCTGATTTCCAACAAGAATAACCTGACTTATATACATGTTGGTTCATATAACAATACTACATCATCCTACTTAGCAAATAATATTCAGCCAATACTTAGAAATGACAATGTACTGCCAAATTTCTCAGAATAATTATATACACAGCAAGGTCATTACAGCTAATGTGAACAAGCTTTTAAAAAAAATCGTTCCAAGCTGTATTGCAAAAAATTTGTATGCTTACTTTTGCACGAACTGAGATGCTCTGAAAGACTTGAGGAAAGAAAATGATGAGCTGTTGTTGTCACTTAACAAATAGAATTTATGCAAACATAAATCAATGAATGAATCAACAAATCATAAATGTCAAGATGAATTTCGTGAAAGAGAAAAATTGGAAACCTAAACCAATAGTAAAATGAGAATTTTTATTTAAGACAACTATTTTTTTTATTTTTTAGTGATTTAATTTTTTATTTGATTGTTTAAAAAACAAATTGTACAACAAAAAGTTGTACAAATTCAACTTGAAGAACAATGTCTGAGTCTATTTAACTTTGCATTCTGTTTTATAGAAAAATTCCGCAAAATTTTTTAATTGTTCATAATAATAGTTTTTCTTACTCATTGACATATTTTATAACATCTTATGTTTGCATATGAACAACACAATTACCCAGTAATTACCCAGAAGAGACGAATTACGGGATACATTATCCAGTACAAAAAACAGGGTAGAACAAATCTATTTAACAAAAATTTGATTAAGAGTTATATGGTGATTTCTTTGGTAAAATTGTCTTAAATAGCAAAAATCCATTTAAGAAATTACGCTATATCAATGATTTTTTTAATTGGGCATCTGCTTCTCGCAGATATTTTTCTTAGGTATTGCCCGAAACTTGCGGCTATACTGACATCAAATCGTAAATGCATTCAAGTTTGCCTTCTTTGAAGCCATTTGGTTGTGGCGTACCAACCTCCAAGTATTGCTGGAGAGTGAATTACGCGACAAAGACACTATATTGCAAGAACAGGTAAGCCTCTGCACAATTAGTAATACCAATTGTCCGCATTTACCTTGATTTGCTGTGGTGTAGTGTACTAACGCATCGTTTTGAAGGTGATCCTTACTAAATCATTAGGCGGTGCGATTGAAACGCCGTCATAAGTAAAATTTTTAAAAAATTTATCAAGGCGTAACTCAACGCATTGAAGTATTTTGTAACTTGTGTTCATATGTAGGCAATACGACAAATGGAGTTAGAGATAGAATATTTAACACAATACTTTTTAACGATAGATAGATACAGGCTTGACTTGAAGGCGATTCATTCGAAAAATTTATTTTAGGTAAAATTACATAAATTCGATTTGCGTTTTGTATTAAAAATTACTCGAAGATATCCGGTTTAATTTTGAAATTTTTGATGTGAAAATCTCTCTAAAAAAAAAGGCCCACAACGCCGATGCCGATGATTTTTAATTGCAAAAAAATCTTTAAAAACGATTGTGTGATTTCCAAAATTTCCCGGTAATATAGGCCCAGAATCGCTTATGTTGTAATTTTTCACGAAACACTATGCTATGTTATTCAAAATGCATGTTTAAAAATTTTAACACATTAATTCTTTAGACATGCAAATTAATGTTCCAATTTTTAATGTTAAATTAAACATTGCAATAACTACATAACTAGACTAATGCAACCAAGGTTTTCATGAAGGATACATTACACAGTAATTTGAAATCACAATAGTAAGTTTAAACAATTAAAATTACAATTAGGCAATATCTTTAAATAGAAGAATGATAATACCATAGCTTCTATAAAAGGGAAATGGAAATGTTATGCATTTAGACATAAGAATAAACTTTCAGAAATAAAATTATTCTGTGAAGCATTAGCTGCATTCAGGTACCGTTGAGTCTATTATAAAGATATTCAGTGTGGGTTCTGTTCTTGTTTTGTGGTGAAGCTATGATGTTAAATCTAGGGATGGTGGCTCAAGCACACAATTTTCATGGTTTACTTGTGGAGCTATAGCACAATCTCTGTGATACTTTGGCGGAGCTATGGCGTTAGGGGGAAGAGAGGGTAGTACTCAAACGCAGAATGTACGTGGAACATGGTTTGTAACATGCTGCAAAGGCGCACAGTATATTTTAGCTTCAGTTGCATTCGGTTTGGAAAAGCCGATGGAAAAAAGAGTTTATTTTATTTTAATGAGTTCAATACTTGTGATTAGAACACGCCGTAATTACTTAATATTCTGTTAACTTTCGCCTGTGTTAACTTTTATTCGACATTGCATTTTAGTAAAAGGAAAAAAAGTTCTGTTGAACACGGAGACTAAGTGCTTTAAAAAATGAAAAGTGAAAACAAAGCTATACTACTTACATATAGTTATTGTTTTTAAATGTTGCTCACTAATTACGTATTTAATGTTTGGGTAAAGGGTCAATTATACTTTTGTATGAGTTTAAGCCTCGTTGGCCATCTCTTTTTTGTGTGACGCAAGTACATTAATTAAAAGTAAACTTGTTATAGTTGAAGATATTCCCTGATTACTTTTTTTTTCCCGTGGTGTTGCTTGTTGGCCGTCCAAGTTTTAAGAGAAAAAAAAAGAGTTCTTTGTATTCCAAAGGCAATAACCATAAAGATTCATTTAAAAAAAAAACCATAGGACATTATAAAAATTATTTAACTCTTATTTACCAGGTAATCTGCCAAGTTTAAATGCAATTGGCAAAAATTGCTTAACAGGATTTCTGAGTTTTAATAATCTCTAATATTTTAGTTTTTTTTTAAATAAATTTAGTTTAATAACACTCTTGTTTCAGAACTTAATTATTCTTTAAAGTGAAGTTTTGCTTTTCGGTGACTTAATTAATTAAATTTTAATTTATTTTTAAGCTTAAAAATTTAATAATCTGTTCTTGATTACCGATTTATTAAAACACCAGTTCCCAACCAATGGTAAACCTAATTTTACTGTAACTTCTGTACAATAAATTAAATTGTAAATTACCGTAATTAATTATCTTACTTTAGTACATATTAATATATTGCAATAAATACTCAGTAGTCATGAATCTTGACATCTCTGCTCTTTGACATGACATAACATCATTAACTCTTTAAAAAAATTGTATTAAGATTTACCAATTGGATTTGCAAAAGAAGTCAAAATCGAATTCATGCTATTTTACGCAGTAAGCAAAAACGGGGACATATTGTAATGAAACAATACGGTTGCAAAAAAACAACCAATTTTACCGTTGAAATCACTTCCTGCCGGCTGCAATTTTAATATTTTGTATTAGCGATTAATCGTTAGCACATGGTCTTCCGACGTCTCGAAGCACTATTTTTGCGCAAAGACCTCAACAGCTTTTAGAAATTACCAACATGAAGTTATGATATTAATTAACTCCAAATCAATATTCAGTTGATACAAGTCAATAAGTCCAGTTTATACTCATTCTATTAGAACATGTACACAATTCTTTTAATCGGAATTCTAGCATTTCTTGGATCAACAATTGCAATGGTAAGCAAGCAAACATAAAAACTTGAAATTAATTTCAAATTCGAAGGTAGTACTTTTGTAGTTCGGAGTAATGCAAACTAATTCTGATAAACTATTCTTCAATTTCATGGGTAAAATCTACTTGTTTATTTTTGTTTACAGACAATGTAAACCATGATAGTTGAACTTTTGAGTTGATTTAATCTTTCTAGTTAATGCCGCACATAGGTGTGATGAACTTCGTCCTTCTGAAGCGGTTGATGGTAGGGTTTGCATTACCGGTAATTGTTATCAAAAATTACCGGTAATAATCGGTAATTATCATTACCGTTACCGTTAAAGTTAGAAATCATTACCGGTAATAATCAGAAATTGTTCCCATATTTAGGAAGCTCAACGAACAAAATGCTCTCAATACTAAATTTTGGAAATATTGCTAGATTATCAAATACGCCCATAAAAAACACCGCGCCAAAGGAATAAGAAACATGTGATTAATTTCAATTAAAATTTGACGCCAAGATGCCACATTAATTTTTGCCACATGCGGATGCAGGTATTTTTATTTGGATTCCTGCAACTAAGAAACCAATCGATGATGAAACCTCATACTGTGGATTTCCCTAGCGTCGCTGTAGCACTATTCGTTTCGAGAGTTCAGGGGGCTCGGGCACAATTTAACACTGGGCTACAATCCTGAATGTGTTTTTTTTTTCTGGTGAATACCAAAATTTCCGATTCAACTTTTGTTTTTTTTATAACGCAACTAAAACCCCGTTTGGTTTAACTTAGCTTAAAAAAATTAAGTAAAAAAAATTTGTTGATTATAGTTTACTAAGCCCTCTAATTATACTAAAAACTATGCGTTGAATCACCAAATTATCTCACATTTCTAATCTAGCTTTTGGGTACAAGCAGATTCCTCATTCGTACCACATGGGGTACTATTAGGAATGGGTCACTAATTTAATTTTGGCCAGAATGAGTTGGATATTAATAGAATGATAATTGGGAATGGACCACTACTTTGAAATCTCCGGAATTCCGTAATTTGATGTGCACTCCCGAAAAATATAGTCGTAAGAAAAAGCGGTACAATTCTCCATAGTAAATGTATTACTTTTTGCTTCCGTCTTTTTGTGTTTCGAAATTGCAATTTAAAACTATAATTGCATTTGCATTACAAAACCAAAATACCACTTCATACCCAAAACCAGCTCCGATAGAATGAACATTTAAGTAAATACATCTAAAATTTATTACCGATTACCGGTAATGAGAATGTCGAATTCCCGGTAATTTACTGCTACCGGTAATTGGAAATTATTTTCGGTAATGCAAACCCTAGTTGATGGACATTGAGTGTGTTTTGTTGCTTTTTAATTATGGAGTGGCAACAAATTGTAAATAAAATAATCCCATTCAATATTGAACAGGTTGTGACAGCGGTTGAGTTCAAAGCAATTATAAAAAGGATGTATTCGTGTTGTGAAATCAAATCAAGAAATTGTAAATCAAAAACAAACAACAAAACATATATTGTCTATTTATTTTTATGAATAAATTTATTATATTTTGGTTATTGGAATAGTTGACCAAAGTTGACTGGCTAAATATTTTGAGTTACGACAAAGGTATCTGGATAGTGGAACTCATTTCTACACGTCATGGATTACCATTAGAGACCTTGGCCTTGTTCCAGAAATATATATATGGATTACTTTGCTGTAAGTCTTAAGTCTATTACCATGTGAATATCAAATATATATGACTATCATTGTAACAGTAACATGAACAATTTACATAAAAAGTATTTATGATTCCGTAACATTGAGTTTCATTTATAACTAGGGCACGGCGCCATAAATGGGGCCGTTGTCGTGACTTACAGTAGATTTTTTAAATTCTACTATCATGTTCTGGAAATCGATTCAAAACTCGTCGATCTTGTATTTTTAGAAATTAGTGTGAGAACAATTTTCAATTTGAAACAATTTACTGCAATGAATTATGGTTGCTTAGTTACTTAAATAACTGATAATACATATTATGTAATGTTAATTTAAGAATGCCAAAAGAACAACACAAGTATTAACAAGGATCAGTTTTACAAATGGTGCAAATCGAAATCACTCAAGCATCTGGTCACACTAGCCCAAGAAATAGTGTGAAGTCAACTGTTCATACCCATAAACTAAAGTTTATTCAACACTAAATGATTATTCGTTTTACTTAATTGTTGATTATCGTTTATTCTACATAGTAAAATAAAGGAGAAATAATTGCAATAACAGGTCAAGTAGAATTCAAATTATTTCAGAACGCTGCTTGCATTTGTCCAAGAGCATTTGTCAGAAAAATGTTTCCGTTTTACTGAGTTATAAACGTTGATTTAGCATTTTGATAGTTTAAACGTTATCCTGAGTTATAACACAATTAAACGCCATTGGGTAAATTCTTAACCGGGCTGATGAGACGAAGGAAAATCAATTACAGTCAGGCCTTTACGTTACCAATTTGAATGATCCGAGCAAATTTTTGAATCTTATTTTTTTTGTTAACTGATGAATACCATTAGTCCCTTACACTTTCCTCGTTCTGTCGGATGCAGTTAAGCAAAATTCATTCTTCCCTAAAGACGATTTATTTTGTTACTAACACAGAACATAGACAAGTTCATTAAAAAACACTTTTAGTAATAAAAAAAATATAAATAATGCGGAATTATTAAACCTGATAAAGTGGGATTAGGGTAGATACTGTATTTGGACTTAATTTGTTTGTATCAAGATGCTAATTGTTTTTTAGATTTCTACTCTCATGGATCTTTGTTGTGGTCAAAAAGTAGTTGAATTGGGACAACAAAAGTACACAAGTCTCATTAGTTTTTTAAGCCTTCAATGCAAACTCAAATTTTAAAAACGGAATATTAGTTGATTTCTAGATTGATTTCTTGATTCCTTTGCATCTAGGAAATGTTAGAAATTGCCGTATTTATTGTGTCAACAAAAACTCTACCAGGAGGGTGCTGGACTCAACCAACATCATTTTGTACGGAAGGATTTGAAATCAATGTTGAAATATATGTTTTGCAATGCATTATGCATATAATGCATGATCATCATAATTGTCTCCAGCGGGGAACTTGGCTAGTTGTCATTATACTTAATATTAGAGGAGGCGGATTTTATAGATTACGTCACTTTTTTTGCTTCACACACGAGGCAGGGAAATTGAAAATAAATGAATAGGTTTACATAAAACAAAAATTAGTCTTGTAATCAATTTTCTTATTTTTTCAAACCAGAAAACTTGGCTAAAAATAGATCTACGTTTCGAATTGTCACAGATTGGCTAAGAAGTAAAAAATATGTAAATGAAAAATAACTACAGATTATGACAGGTGTTTTTTTTGGTAAGGCTAAAATTTAATCCAAGAGTTGGTGGCGCGAAGCCACTTACTTTGATTACTTGTGTTGGAACTGTGACTTTGAAGCGAGAAAGCGTTTGCATGTTGTATTCTGGATAGAATAAGGATTGAAAAATTCAGATTCACGGATATGTTGCTGCAACTGAACGACTGCTAGCAAAAACAGGGGAAGCAAGTAATAGGAACTAAAAAATAGGACCTAAAATAAAGGGCCTAAAATAAAGGGCCTAAAAAATAGGGCCTAACAAGTAAAAGGACCTAAAGCAAAAAAGGGCCTAAAATAAAGGGCCTAAAGTAAAAGGACCTAGAATCTTTAAAATAATTAAAAAATCATTAATTCTTAATTAGGCCTTGTAATAAAATTGTGAATTTTCTAATTAATTTATTTGCGGTTTTTTAGGTTTAGGTTTGGTTGTTTTTGTTAGGTTTAGGTTTATGTTTGATTGGTTTAGGTTATGTTTTGTTAAGTTTAGGTTAGGTTTAGAATTTAGTTTACTAACTCATATTGGGTTGAACATTGATTTGGTTTATCTTTACTTGAACATTTTTATTAATTTAAACTTTGGGTTTATTTTATAATATTTTCTCTACTAAAAGTTTAGGTTTAATTGTCATTAATTATGACTAGTGTTAATGATTAATGATTTTTAATTATTTTAAAGATTTTAGGTCCTTTACTTTAGGCCCTTTATTTTAGGCCCTTTTTCGCTTTAGGTTCTTTTACTTGTTAGGCCCTATTTTTTAGGCCCTTTATTTTAGGCCTTTTATTTTAGGCCCTTTATTTTAGGTCCTATTACATGGAATCAAAACAGGTTGGGGTTGAAAATCGTTTTAGCACGATTAAATATGTGAAAAAATATATACAAAAGTTTGCCGTACAAAATGCAACCCTTTACAACAGTTAGGAAAAATTCAAAATCAAATAAATTTTATATTTATATCGATATTGATATATATATTATTGTATAACATAATATAATATTATATTATATACATCGATATATTGATTATATCTATATATCTTATTTATTTATATAGATATCAAACACATTAAAGTAAGAACAAATATACATAAAAGGAACAAATTTTGATTGAAAAAAAATTTGACAGAAAAGAATTAAAAAGATTTAATCGCGTTACGTTTTCCTTCAGAGTTATTTATGTATTTATGTAGTGAATAGTTTATAATGATATTATTATATAATTAAAAAGCAAATTAATATGCAAATAATGTTTATATTTTCTCCATAAACTAGAATTTTCAAATCATCACGTTCTTCTAACAGCGATTTTTTTTGTATATCAATTCTTCATGTTTTTATTATATTTCTCTTCTTAAGAACTAGTCATTGAAACATTGTAATTTAGAACAATCATTGCAGAGAAAATTTGTACAAAATTTGTTATTCAACCTAATTCATACTTATCACAAAAATTCAGATTAAATTTATTTTAACGATTTAGAGTTTAGGCTTATTCCCGGCTAAGGTAAGTGTGCTTGTAACTTTTAGGTTGGTTCATCTTTACCAGCTATAATAGAATTTAGAACAAAATAATAATACTTTAAAAAACCTCAAGCTTGTTAAACTCAAATTCTGTTTTAACACTGAAAACTTGTCAACCGCTACACATAAAACGTAAAATAAGGGTAACACCTATATAATGATTTCCAAAGGCGTTGTTGAGTGAAATTTGAAAATAATGGACGTGGCATTGTCCTTTACGCAATAAGCCTGCAATAATGTGTGCACAAGTAATTGTCTTTGAGATGCTTATTTTCCCTTATTGCAATCCTACATATTTAATTTTACAGACAGAAAGGGAAATCGAGGTAACACATATGCATTGCCTTTCAAAGGCGTAGTTTGGATGTGGCATTGTTTTTTAAGCGTTCGATCTGAAATAATTTCTGTTCAAGTAATTATAGACTTTAGAAATAGCCATGCCTTAACAAAAGCACAATACGTTTGTGTCGGTACTTGCTGCCTTACTTGCATCAGTTCGATAGTAATATGAAGGATGAATTCGAAACTGCTGAAAAAGACACACAACATTGCATACACGCTATTGCACAATTGTAAGACTGTGTTACTACTGTTCAACTCGCTAAGGGAGAGATATTTCGTTATAATAAATATTTCACTTTAGAAGACATCGTTGCTCAATTTTGCAAAAACTTTTAAATGACGTGTTTAATTTTAATAATTAATTTTCATAATGAACAGTTAAAGGGGAAATTATTCTTTAAGCAATACTTTCTTTTACTTCTTCACGTTATAATCCGTCTATAATTAACTTGTGTAATATATTCAGAAAGATCATGAACTTTGCACAGGCAATAAAAAAGAAATTATCTTTTGTTAAACTCGTTTCGCCCTCCAAGCGGTTGTTTCTCATGAAGAAAAAACTCTATTACATTATTACTTCATTATAATGTGTTACGTGTCAATGTCGAATATTTGCATAGGAATATATATTACTTTTGTTCTTTGATTTGGGTTGGTTTTTTGCATTTTATACAGAGCACATTGAGCAAAAAATATTCCTTTACATAGCAAAACTCAAACAAGAATAAATTATTAGACTAATTAGATTTCCCAATGTTCTCATTTGTTCCCCCAAATTCCTTCGGAATATCTTCGAGTGATAAGTATTTTGAAAACTCATGTATCCATTCTTCACGGTCACTTCCCAACCATTTCATTTGGCCAAGAGTATCCGGGCGGAAGAATGGTGTCACCAGCTTCATAAATACCCTTGTAACCTTGTTTGCTACAATCATTTATGACCCAAATTTTCAATCATTTCTAAAACATTTAGAAGGAATACATGGTTTGGTTTCAAAATGTAACTTACTGTTTAGGTGGAATATGTTGAAATCTGGTAGCGGAAAATTTCCATCAATAGCTCTCACAAGGGCTGATAGTACTCGTAGACCTTAAATAGAAATGTATTTTAGTTTGACTATTAGTATTGCATTTTACGCGTGCGCCTTAGCACAAATCACAAATTCAAATCAGTATTTAACTGCTTTATGAATACACTCTGCCTCACGTCTGTCCCTACAGCTGCTCAACAGGTCATGAACTAAATGATCATTTGTATTTGACAGTGTTTTCTAGGGATCAAGGTTGTCTTCAAAAAAGAAAGTTGTGCCTTGTTCCTTCTTTTCTATTACCGTGGCACCCATTACCACCTAAAAAGGCGGAGAATAGACTATATTGTTATCGAAATTGAAATAGTTTAAATCTTGTGTTTAGTTGAGAAACCGCAATTGTTTATCCTGTCACTGAAACAACTGCGGATTGTTTCATTGCCCCACATAAAACTGTCCATTACTTCAAGAAGAGACATTATTTTTAGTCATACAAAAATTGACACAATTTTTTTGCTTACATTTTGTCGAAGCATGTTGATTAAGTGATAGTCCAGCCAAGTCATTTATAATTGTTCCATTGCATTTTAAAATTGAGTTCTCATTTTTAAGTTTCCGGAAATACTCAGATTGCACCATACTGTCGATTCTGACAAACGTTCGCACCATGAATCGTAACACAACTTCTTCGTCATAATTTTCCAATGCAGCTTTGATTTTCCACTGTCCAAAACGATAAGTGTATACTACAAAAATGATGTCAAAAGTTAGCAAATCTTTCATGGAGCACGTATGTATACATTTAAACTCATATATTTATAGCAACCAATCTGGAAGTAATAATATGTGTTAATATACAACTACACTAGCATGTTATACTAAACTAGCTATACTATACTACATTATACTAGCAGGTCAACCCACTAGTGCAAGGTCCTTGGCAACCAATATATCAAAATTCGTATACGTATATACGTAATTTACTATCATGGCTGCCATGGACCTTGCACTAGTGTGAGTTCAAGTCGGCATAGTGCTACCGACAATATTTGTTACTTTGACCTTTGAAATAGTAATAGTTAACGTATGAAATTTAAGAGGTCTTAAACAGTATTGTATCAAATCCAACCTGGCCAACCGTCCTTGTCAAGTCCATATGAATTTGATGGAAATAATTCCTCCAATTCCACTGGAAAAGATTCTGAAAGAAGAAGGTTTTCCAAATGGAAACGATCTTGCCATGCAATACGCTAGATAAATAATTACAGCAATATAGTGACAATATTTCATGAAATCCAAAACAAAAAGAAATATATATTAAGTGTAAAACTTGATATTTAGAATTTGGATGATTATTGAACCAAATAGATGTTTTATTATTACTAATGAAAATTAATTTGTTCATATTGTGAATACCTGCCGAACTGTTTCCTCCGCCTTCTTTACATTACAATTGTCTCCTGAAACACGTGACCACTATATATTATTAGGACAACAACTCTTCTTAATATTTCACAAATAATTTATTTAAACAGTTTAAATTTTCAAGTTAACAAATTTACTTCGGATCCAAGTTACCAAAAAGGCGTCACTCCTATTCCAAGCATTGAGATTTAAGTCGCTTAGGTTAGTTCTGAGCTAAACATGATTAACTTTAGACAAAGTTTAAAATTTATTTGTGACATAATTAATTAATATTTACATAGAGTTATAATAACAAAGTTTCTTACCTTCTCAGCAAGTTGTAAATAATAACTTTCATTCTTCTCACTTAGAGTTGACATTTTCTAAACAATGTTGCTATTGGAAAAATATAAAACAGTTGTTCAACAAAGTTATTAGTGAACTTGAAGTAGGTATTTATACAGTGAGATGAAGCAAATGCGTTTTGCGAGCAATATAAGTTGTTATAATTATACATTGTGGCAAAACATGCGATTCTTGACCTTGCCTAATCAAATGAGAATTTATTCTGGTTCACCTTGGCTTCATATAATTATTTTTACTGAAGTGTATTGTTTAGCAAAGGTTGCTAGACTTTGTTTTACTACTACTTTGTTGTATTTAACCTTTCCTGTCCAAGTCTAAACCTATAAAATAAAACTCGTTTTCATTCCATTTGCATAAGGTAATGCTTATGGAATGGAAACACTAATAAAGCAATTAAAGATAAATTTATTCATTACCCGCAACGTTTTAAAGTTTTCCAGGCAAATTTGTATGATAATCTAAGTAATTGATGTATTTAATTTTTTTTTTAAGAAACGTTAATTAAAGCTTAAATACAATTTAAAAGCCTAAAGTAAAGTTTAAATGAAGTAAAACTGGTGTGTTTTGCGATTTTTTTTTCAAAACAAGTCATCTGAAAACTTGTAATAAATTGGACGGTTGCAGTAAACCAAAATGTTGGATTAGAAATTGCCTGAGGTATTTTGCCAGTTGGAACCGTCTAAGTAAAATTTATCAAATATTTTTTATCACAATTGATAAAATTATGTCTACAAGTAATGTTCTACCATTTCCCTCATTCTCTTGTTGGCTTTTATTTAAGAATTTTATTTTGACGACCAAAATCTCGTCCACTTTCTAATGCAAAAAAAATTTTGTTGAAAAGAAACTGAATTTTAATAACTTTTGAAAAACTTAAAAGTCAAATTGGTCAACCAAAAAACATTAATGACATTGACATTAGTGGTAGTCATAAATATCATGCACGTTCCTTTGGTTGGATGCTTAGTGTCTTGAACAGTATACTTTTGAGTAAAGTACATTATAGTTTATAAGGAAGTTTATATTAAAAAATTGAGAATAGGACAACTTAATTTGATTTAATTAGAGAGACGCGCGGCTTTTAGCCGCACGAGAACGAGCAATAACGATTAATTAGTACGTTTTCTTAATTGTAATTAATAACGAAGCAATGTTTTCTTGATGAAGCGAACACTTTCTATGTGCCGAGTCCTTGGCGAAACTTGAGTACACTTTTTTCAAGTATACTGTTTACAATACAATGTCTGACGTAGCGTAATTGAAGAGGTGCAAATATGCAACAACAGCATAAACGGACACATACTACAAGCTTTTAGTGTGAAAAATCCATAAAAATATGGCAAATTATTTTATTTTTTGAATGTCATTATTCACTACATTATTAAAAAGAAGTGTTTTCCCCTTCTTACGCTCCGTGAAGCTCGAAGGAGTTAAGAAGGGAAATTTGTTGATCCCAGTTGATGCCGCCCTTACGGTAGTCAAAATACTGTCAAACACTGAGACGACGTCAGCTTACTACTCCCTGCTACTGTACTGAATAAATGAATAGTATCGCGGAACAAACCTGTAACTGCAGCGACAACAACTTTCAAATTCGTTGTCATGCAAAAAGTCGTTGAAAATGAAGCAGCGTCCCTAATAGTCTGCTACACGATTTTAAAAAAAAATTAAAAATTTAAACAGTGCCCGACACGTGACTTGGCTGGGTACACTTCAAGGTACCTTTGCTGTGTTATACCAAGGTTTCCTATTCAAATGTAAGCCATGGGCTACCCTTGCGGCTTAGTAGCCTTGGCAAAAATCTGAAATGGGTCTAGCAGTGGGCAGGTGACATGGCTGGGTATCCTTCTAAATCACCATGTTGAAATCGGCAAATGGGAATTAGCTGCATAAGAACATGGACCCTGATTAGGTCACTAAGCTACCCGGTACACTAGTTCTTTGGCTTCTTTGACTCGCTGTAACTAAGGAACCAGGCGAAACCCTAAATTCTGTAAGAATTTATTTTTATTTTTTATTTTAATGACTTGAAAATTTTTGGATTGAATTTGGCCCTAATCGGAGCAGTTAATTTTTAGCCTTCAAGAAGTGGTGCCGCAAACAATTTAGTGAACGAATTAAGGGCATAGGTTATTTAGTAGGTTCTAAATGTGACAATAAACATTTTCACCGTACATAATTTTTAAAATCGAAGGGGGTTACTTTACTTTTAGCTACATACAATAGAGGCAACGGAGACGGGGTAGGATTTCGTTTTAGGGACAGGGGGTCGTAGGGGGAAGTGACCCACCAGGGGGCAACCCCAGGACCACCTAAACATTTTGACCCCCCTCCTTTCAACCCTGCCCCCCATCAGGGGGTTTATCAATTCTTAAATTTTTTTAAGCTTTTATGCTCTGTGGGGCTAGGTTTAAGTTTAAGATTTGGTTCCAAACCTAACCTAAACGCATAACTAACCTAAAACTTGACAAACCCTCGATTGGCGGCGGAGGTCGGAGGGGGTCATGGGGTTGCCTTCAGGGGTAAAGGGGCAAATTCCCCTCACGACCCCCTGTTGCTAAACAAAATCACACCCGGTTGCGGTATGCTAAGAGACCGAGTATTGTATCCAATTTCACAAAGATGTTTAGAGGTAAATGAAAACCCATTTTTAAATTCAAAATTCAAATTCAAAAGGTACCAAGCAAAGTGTACTGTGTCTTGAATTGTACCATCGGTGCCGCAGGGTTATTTCCTTATTCCAATATTAGGTTTTAAAAGTTTTACAAGAGAATCCAAATTAGCCTTGGTCTAAAGGTTTTCGGTTCCGGTCACTACAACTCCGATAGCGGTAACACATCGTTTCGTTTTCCTTGAACATCTTTAGTGGGGCCTTTCCTGACCGCGACTGGTATCCTTCATAGAGTTCCACAAACGGTCACGAAGGCTACTATCACCGGTCACTTGGCTTGGACTGACAAAGCTGACTTCCAGCGATATTTTTTTAGTAAAAAAAAACTGACGGAAAATTTCAGACCGATCGATCCAAGTTTTAGTGTTATAAAAAATAAAAATAAAAAAATCGTTTCTAAGCCAAATTGAAAGTCGTTGACGCTGCAGTTAAAGGTTTGTTCCGGGATACTATTCAATTGATTGAGTTAATTGATTCCTGTTAATTGATTGGTTTGAAATTACTTGCCCGTTTACAGGTCGTTTGACCACTCGATGAGCACCGTTGTGGCCGGGAAACCGTGGACAACGCGTCTAAGCTCCGCTGGCCTGGTCTACGCTCACTTTGGCAAGGACGTCCTCACCAACATGGTCATGGCCAAAGGTCAAAGGTCATGTGACACGACGCCGCTGGACGAGGACACACTGGACAAACTCTATGACAAGGTCTACGAAGACCTTGTTCAGTCCATTGATGCAATTGACAACGGTAAATTCCGAAACATTTCAAATTTCATTTTTAAAAAATAATAATTTAAACAAACATTCTTTAAAACTATTTTTTTTAAACAAACGTTCTTTTTATTACCAATTTGGACATGATTTTAAAAACAGAATCATTTTAAAAAATTTTAATTTCTCAAAAGTTTTAAACAATTTTTTTTAATTTTTTTAAAACAATGGAAGTTAATTGACTAATTAACTCACAAAAGGTATTGGCCTCAACGACTATCCAATGGCCTACAAAGTGACCACTGACCTCAGCACCCGCGTCTCCTACTTCAACCCGGGCTGGAAAGAGAAAAACGCTGATGAGCAGCGCTGCTTCGAACAGGCGCTGGAGTACGTCGACAAGGAATTCAGCGATCGCGTGACCTACTACTGTGACGACTGGCTCGACGCTTACAGCGTCGTGCGAGAGGCCATCAAGGCTCGCTTCGACGTAAGCACCCCTAATTTGCATAAATTTGAGTACAGGGGACCCTTGAGAGATCAATCAATCACTCAATCAATCTCAATCAATCAGAATCACTCAATCATTTTCGAAGCTAATTTGCATATTTGATTCGATTAGGTTGACCCTTCGGGTCAAATCGTTGAGTTCCCCACAGGAGGTGTCCCTTGGAAGGACCATTTGTCCAAGCTCGAAGTGGCCCTTGGCCTCGAGTCTCTCATTCAATTCGTCATCTTCTCGGACGGAAAGGGCAAGTGGCGAGTGCAGTGCGTCTCGGTGGAGCCCAAGTCCTTCATTAACAGGTCAGAGGTCAAGGGGTCAATGACCCTTGGTGGA
>JAQFYP010001037.1:0-17639 GCA_034694865.1 Bilobella braunerae | reverse complement strand
GCTGTGTCTGTCCGTCTGTCCGTCTGTTTGCGCCATAACTCCCGAACCGGTTGACTTTTTGCAAATCTGTTTTCGGGTTCGGGATAATTTTTTTGAGGTCAAGGGTGAGGTCAAGTTCGAAAATGGATCATAGGGGTCTTACGCCTTACCCCCAAAATGACCCCCAAAGTGACCCCTAAAACCGAAAAGTCCGATTTTCGATTTTTTTCTCTGTTTTGTCTGAAACGAAATGTTATCATGTTCCCGATGACTCAGGTGACCCCTGACCCTTTACCCTTGGGTGCCATAATCCCCAAAATGACACCAAAAACCGAAAATTTGGTTTTTTTTTCAGATTTTTTTATTTTTTGCATAAAATGGAAGGTTATGATGGTTCCAACACTCTAGGTGACCCCTGACCTTTTACCCTTAGGTGCCATGATCCCCAAAATCACCCCCAAAACCGAAAATTCGGTTTTTATCGGATTTTTTTCATTTTTTGCATAAAATGGAAAGTTATGATGGTTCCAACACTCTAGGTGACCCCTGACCATTTACCCTTAGGTGCCATAATCCCCAAAAAGACCCCCAAAACCGAAAATTTGGTGTTTTTGGGTTCGAATTTGTGCAGCTTATTTGCGCTAGTTCAATACTTACGTTACGTGCGTTTACAACGGTTTATTTAACATTAGTAACATCGTGTTGAAAGGAACACTATTTCTCATATAGATTTGTCAATAAACAAATTGTTCTTCTTGATGGGATGCTTTGGTAAGAATTTAATTGGTGGTTTTAGTCTTGGCTAAAGGCGCTAATGTCCTTTCATTTAATTTAATTACACAACCTCAGCCTTTCCTTTACTAATTACTTTGTGTTGGTCGAGAGGAGAAGCAAATCGCTTATTTTTAAATTACTGGGTTTAGATTGTTGCGCCAAAATATCCCATTATTGTGAATAGCAAATATTGTCGTAAATCTAATCCAAATTTAAGATAATAATGTCAGAATAGAAAACTTTGTAATCATTATAAGTTTGCATTAGCCGGTAAGAAATGACATCGGTAAATAACACCTTTGAGAAAAATTTGACCGCATTCATTTGCAGCGGTGTAGTATCAACCGAAGAATACTTCATTGAAGGTATTGCGACATCACTCCTTGCGTTTCCCGCCATTTTCATCAACGTTACCTCCATCATTGTTCTCAACCGTCCGGCGATGAAGTCGACGTTCAACTTCCTACTGGCATTGTTGTTTACAATGGACACAATTTTCCTTGTGCAACCTTTATTTCTCGTAGCACTTGGCACAGTGTTCAAATATCACTGTATTATGAAAGAGTATGTTTTGAATTTAGGGCTTGTTATACCAACTATTTATGCAGTTGCAACTACAGGTAATTATCATAAATATGAAATTGTATTTGTAGTTATATCTGACTTAACATACTTCTGAAACTTGGAGATATTTAGCTATTCAGTTTTTTAAGTAACTGATAAGTCAACATTCCTATTAACTAAATATTTATATAATTAGCATTCTTGGAATACATGTATTATTATAAAAAAAAATGAATTTATGATTTTCAGCTCGCGTTGCATCGATTTATTTCATTGTCCTTGCAAGCTTGGAGCGTTACGTAGCTATTTGCCATCCCTTCAAACGGGCAACTTGGTTCTCATGGAAACGCTCAAAAATTTATTGCGCTTCCGTGCTTCTTTTTGCCATAATTTACGACATTCCAGTTTGGTACGAAATGACATCTTCGCCTGCGCACTTTCATGGAGTTTACGTTGGCTACAATATGAAGTATACCAAATTAATGGAGAATGCGCATTACATGCTGTACTATGTTAACTGGGGATCATTCCTGGTGATGCGCCTTATCCCATTGACAATTCTCGTCGCTACAAGTCTCCTGACCTACAGAAAAGTAAACTATGAATTCAATTTTTTTTAATTTGTAGGATTTACTTAATTTAAATAAAAATGGAAACTAATTTGTAGATACGCCAAATGAACGCAACCAGGCGAATAATGACGCAGAGCCAACGAGGAGAAGTTTCGGTTGCCAGAATTTTATTTATGATTGTTGCGCTATTTATCATTTCCAACGTCGTTACCATTGTTCAGAATGTGGTGGACGCATTTGCCCCACCACCTTCGACCCTCTTAAGAAGCATTTCCACATTTCTTGGAGGGATCAACGCTGCCACCGACGCCATTTTATACTGCTTTATGAGTTCTAACTTTAGAAGAGAATTTAAGCACATGCTTACTCGAACGACACAAAATCTTAATCGGCTTTGAGTTGACTTTTATGAAATAAAACATGTGAAACCTCTAAATGTGTTTCGGTTTTCCTTAGTTTATATTTAAATTTTCTGTTGAATAAATAAATTTTAAATTGTTCTCAACTGAGAAGGTGTTGATCAGGCCTGCGCGAGAGCAAAATCAAAAAATCAACCAGCACAATCACATTTCTCGTGAGGAACCTTACACAACAAAAAATTCTAAAAAAAAAAAATTGTCCTAAAATGTCTAAGAACAAGTTCCAAAATATCCCTGAATCGGTCTAAACTAAAATGTCCGAAAGCATGACGCTGAAGCTAAATATGACCTCCAATTGGCTCAAAACCAATTTCTAATTAGTTAATTATGATTAAAAATTAAGAAAAATTAACTTTTGGAAGTTGAGTTTCACATGTAAATAGGGGTTCTTACGTACCGGCTCAAAATCTAATTCTAATTAGTTGTTTAAATAATTAATGAGTACTCCCGTCTTAGGACGGGCTTCTTTGCTAGTTACTGTATGAAACCGACTTGTCTATCTGTCTGTGTTCTAAAAGGGATGACATAGAAAGGGAAGCTCATACAGATTGTTTCTTACATTTCAAAATCGTAAATAAAAAATGGTAAAATTCTTATGATTCTATGCGAGAAATTAAAAATCAGAAAAGCTCGCAAACTAATGTTGTTGGTGCAAATAGTTCAAACATATTCTAGAATAATGCAAACAAATAATAAAGTTTTTTTTAAGAATAACAATAAACGGACGTTTAGAGGCGATTCATCAGGAAAAGCAGCTACCCATTTCCGAAGTCCCGTTGCTGTAACGACTCAACACAAGCACGCCACCAACCTCGCTGCACAGAGTTATAATTAACTAACAATAATTTAAAATCTTATATTTCTAAATAATAATTTTTTTAACCGTCACAAATTTGGAGCGACGCCAAGAAAAATGAATTACAAAATAAATGAAAAAATATGGTCATATGGTTATATCGTTGATCGGATTAGTGATACTGATCCCGACCACAATTATACAAAATATTATAACTAAAAGCAGAAAATTGTAATCGTGACAGAGGGCCAGTGTAGTCGGGGATTGACTACATTTTCAATAGACAAATTACAATTCTAAAGGAGAATGCAAGAAAAAATGCTCATATCGCTAAAATAAAATATAAAGTCTCGAAATCCTATAGTTGATCTAACAATTCAACGTACAAATAAAACGACTGAGTTTATTAATTAAACTGTAAATTTTATAATAGAAACACAAAATTACTTTTTACTTGAATAAAATGAGTTTAATAAAAAATAGAAAATTGCAAGTTTTCAGACAAATAGTGTTTTTTTTCCATAACTTAAACCAATGGGTGGGTTAAATTAATAGTACTGTTATTGAAAAGAAAATATTTTCTAAAATTCTTAAAATGGAAAAGAATATTATTTTAAATAGATAGGTTGAAATGGAACTGAGAGTACACACATTTCATCTAAGAAGAATATAAGAAGTGTAGATAGTTCGTACCCAAGTACAAAAAGACCCATTGTGCCGTTTGAACTTGATTTAAATAAAATTTATTATCATTTGTATCAATAGAACAACGGATTGTATGCTAATTAATATATTGACTAATTGCTTTTCTTGGCAAGAAAGGCACCTCCCGTGACACCTAGCGAATAAATTGCGTCGATTGCAGCGACTGAGACGAAGGCCATACCGCGCACGTCGTAACCATCTTCAGCTTTTACCTCATGAAGCCCAGAATCAATTGCCAAGGCAAATGCAATAATTACTGCTAAAAATGTCACGAAGTGGAGACGGCAGAAAATTACTGTCTTCTTGTTAAATGCCTATATAAACAAAAAATCCATAATTACATAGTGACAATATAACGTCCTTCCTTCCCATCGAATTTCCATTATATTAATCTAATCCTTTAGATATATTCACACATTGCATGAAATAACATATACCGTGTTATGTGTTTTAAAATACAATATATAAAAAAAAACGTTGTTTTTTTTTGTATCAAATATGTAAAAATATCTTAAATATGTAAGTTGCTTTTGCTAGTGTTAGTATAATTTCACACAGTGAAATTTATGCTACGCTAAATACCAAATCCTATCAAGCCAACTCAAAATTTCATTTAAATAAATCGGGGATTTTTGTTTCCCTGAATTGGCATGGCATGTACATATCAATACACAGTAAATTGTGCGCTTACCCAAGCAACAGTTGCAATTTGAACGATAGCTCCGACGATAGCAAGCGCTCCAGCAATAACGCGAAATTCGGCAATTTTGCACAATCTGGGCACAATCAGACACCCAGCTGGGGTCAACTGCCTCGTAAAATCCTTATAGTCGATTATTATCAAAGATGAAGTTGCTATGAGAGACACTCCGACAATCTAAACAAATAAAATCAAATAATTGGTATAACCATTTTGAACATAATTGTATTTTGAGTAGCATAATAATTGCGGTAATATAAGAAATGTAAAAATCTGGTTATTTAATATTTCAGTTTGCAAAATTTTGTTCAATTTAAATGTATCAATTTTATGCAAAGTTTCATGGATTAAGTTAAATCTAGACAACTTACCACTGAGATTGCGCTGAGAATCTTAACGTGAGTATCTGAGAGTGTCATTTTGAAAGTGAGTGAGCACTCAATGACAATGTTCCCCTAATATACTTGTTCGAGTAATACATTTAGCACGTGAATCTATTGATAATGTCGTTATCGCTAAATTTTGGCGGAAATAAACACTTGATAAACCGTGATGCCATATGCTATTTGTAAAATGTGCCTTGATGTTGCACGTCATAAAGTCGCTCAGATTAAAAAGTGAGGTAAAAATCAATTACCTCCTTGATTACATCAGCAGTACAAAATACAGCCCATATGGAAGTTCAATCTTTTATATTGACCAATGGAATATTATACTCACCAGTGCCTTTGTGTAATATATCTCCGATTTCTTTGAAAAATCGCCCAAACCATACTTGCATAAATTTCAAAACAACAAGTTAGTAAAAAATACAAAAGACACACAAAAATTGCAAATATAACTCAAGGTGAAATTTTCGAAATTTCTAAGTAAGTGCTAATAAATAAATCGACACCAAATTTTCAATTTGATTTTTTCGATACGTGCTTAGAATATTTTTTTATTAAGTAGTTTTCGTTACTCCCTAAGGGCCCTAAGCCCATGGAGCCGTAATGGCTATTACTGTTAACAAAAGATTACAATGGAGTTCTGAATTACTATATAAAACAAAGAAAAACGAGGAATTAAATTAGAAGATGATAGAAATTACAAAATAAAGCTCAATTTTTTAATTTTTTAGAATTGTGAGAACTAATGGAACTAATGATTTAAATAAGAAAATATCCTAAAAATTGTTCTATAGCCTATAAATTAAAGACTATAGGTAAAAGCATAAAATAAACTACGACTTTTGCATTCGTTGTTTTTTGACAAATACATTCAGTTCGTAAATAAGTTTTAAATCAGAAACGGATCTTAGATTTCCGTTTTCAAATTTTGAAATTGCTATAATTATACTGTTTAAATTTTTAGGCTCCGTCCCAAATTTTTGAACTAAATATACAAATATTGCCGCCTTAGAAGATTTTTCCTCAGATTTGTTTGAAATTATGTGCTTAGAAATGTTGATATAATAGATAAGATTTAATGAATTGATATTTATCCAACTAACCAAATTTAAAAATTAAACATTCTTTTTATAATATTTCCATATCCCATGGGTATCCTACAATTTTCTGCTTGTTTTTGCATCTATCCTGTACTTGAACTGTATTCTTGTACTTGCCACTCAAATTCTATATTTATATATACTTTTTATAGCAGCACAACTTTTTAGTTTAATAGTACACTTAGGTAAGCACTTACAAGCACACCGCGCGTCGTGATTCCTTCAGATTAAGCTGAAGCTTGGTAAACGTGTTAAGCCAGTCATAAAACTTACCCCCAATTTTTTTTTTTTGCTTCATGGCCATAAATTTTGTCGAAAAAACGATTTTGAGATGGTAACGGAAAACCCTATGGTATTTAACACGTAATATTTGAAATTGTACGTGGTCTCCGCTTTCTAAAATCTCTAAAAGAGAATCGTGAACTTTCATTGTATTTGAATAAAGTAGTCCAAGAGCGTGGTCATACATATGCATATACACGTCCAAACTTTGATGTTCACGATTCACTTTTTAAGATTTTCGAGATGGGGAAACACGTATAATCTCAAATATTACGTTTTGTTGTTTTGTTTTGTTTTGTTTATTCTCCTGTACAGGAGAGGCTTTTCAAAAAAAAACATACATTTTGCTTTGGTTTATCTTTCTATTATTAATGCTATTGGTTGGTATAATTTTTGTTGTACAAATTTGATAATTTTTGTTTATGAAAGATCTTATAATTTATAATAATGTGGAGCTGGAATATACAGCACTTGTGGTAAGATTCATACTTAACCCCTTTAACTTATACTTAACATATGGCTTAACTTCTATTGTTCTTATCATTATAGTTATGTTACCATTATGTTCATTGGAGAAGGCGATTGGTGAAGCAATTTATATGAAACTACTGAGCTCATGTCTTTACCTTATCTTAACTTATACTTAACCAATTGCTTGTCTGTTGCTGTAGATTATGTTACATTACCATCATATTGCATAAGACGAGGAGATAAGAAATCCACATGAGGTTGCTGCTTTCTCAAATAGTGAAGAATCAAATTAGCATAAAATTATTGCCATTTAAGGTGATGAGACATCATTGGAATCCATTTTGTTACTATAACCTTAACCCATATCTTAACTTATACTTGATACATCTTCCTTATCCCACTTTTTAAGCAAGAATTGGCTCTATCTTTCGTACCAGCTAATAATAAGTAGTCTTAACCTAGACTTAACCCGTATCTTATCTTATTCTGTACCATAAAATAGTCTGATGCTTTAAACGCTATGTGTCTTAAATATTCTGGACGGAGGAGGTAGATAATTTGCAGAAGTTTCGCATTCGCATATCCAGAAGGTGAGACCGTAAGCGACTTTTGAAACTGATCGGGTTAGTGATTTCGCGAAGTTCTTCCGAAATTCGACTCCACAAGTTTAATGCTGAGGATTTGAAAAATGTATGTCAAGGGGGATGGAGATTTACGGTGAATTTACTCTTCCGAGTCTCTATAGTCACATGAGAGGACAATTCCTTATCAAGATATCCTAAAAAGTAGGGTGGGCAATTATTTCCAAAGATTGAGTAAATCAGCAGAAGTGTCTTGAAGTTGCAAAGATTCGCAGGAAAGATTCGCAGGAAAGATTCGCAGGATACGTGTTAAATCCCAGGATTTAAGGATTTCCGGAGCCCGTCATCTCAAAATCGTTTTTTCGATAAAATTTTGAAATGTCTGGTCATGGGGAAAAAATAAAAATTGGGGACTACTTTTATGACTGACTCAAAACGTTTACCAAGTTTCAGCTCAATTTGAAGGAATCGCGACGCGCGGTGTCCTTGTCAGTTACGACTAGCAAAATAAACCCGTCCCAGAAGTGGAGGACCCATAAATCGAAATGTCATACAATCGTGTTGTTTGGCGTATATGTATTTTGATTAATTTATTTTGTACAAATTCTTTGAGTTGACAGGTATCCATGATTATATAAGTACACAAAAGAGTTGAAAACTTGAAATAAAAATATAAATGGCTATCATGTTTGGTTATGCGACCCGTGCCACTGGCAACTCGTACTACGACAAGCCTCCTGACTAGCTAAGTCCATTACTAGAAATAAAAGGTGCCGAGAACGAATCTTGGCAGCCGCACAAAAAAGTGAGTGGTGTGGTAGTGGTAAGTGGAAGCGTTGTAGTTGTAGTGATTTCAACAACTATATAAGACAATTTAGATAAGTCATCTTAGCGATTTATCAAATTAGAAAACTGTTACATTTTGTATGCAGTGTAGCTAGTAGCTAAGATGGTGGCCACCCAAATTTACAAACACTCAATTTGGCTTCAATTACGGAGAACTGAAAGTTTAATATAAATTTGGACTCAAGTTTTTTTGTTAATCCTTCCTGCATGCATAGTGATAGCATACTTATCTATCGGCCTAACAATTGTTGTCTAGACTTTTTGCATTTGATATGGGAGTTGTAAATTTATTTTATCTTGTTCATACTCATATGCTATTCTGTGCTTTATGCATTTTTTCTGTCTGTAAAATGTTTGAAATGTATTTGTGTAGTGTCAAATAATGACTTCACATCCGATTCCACTCATCTTATCTAATAAAAACGCTTTGAAGATAATCGCCTACTCTAACATAGTAGACTGAACATTGTAGCCAGCCCAAACTGGAACCAAAATGAACAATCGGAGATTTCGTCATAAAAACGATCAAAACACTTCAAATAAATGTGGAGCATAATTAATTGGGCGTATGACAATGATAATTTAGACGTATTCGATGTAATTATAAGCCAATGCTACCATCCTTCTGTCAATTACGTCCCTACATTTTTACTGGTTTACCTCTTTCGAGGCCGTTTACGGCGTTCGGCTATTGAACTAACATCGGAAATGAGGTCAGGTTGGGAATTTGCCATCACGTCAAGGATTACGCATACGCCTTCAAGTGATTATTCGTAGAAGCTATTTCCCTAAAATTTCCTTAGTCTAAGCCAAAGTGTTTTAGCCTTAACCTAAGAACTCATTTATTTTTACTGCCTATAATGCGTTACATTTTAAATTTCCTTGTTAAGTTTCTAGATCATTTTTGTGGTCATACAAGATGTCCATTTCCTAGAGAATATCACAGAAAAATAAGTATTTGACGGTGAAACAAGCACAAAAACTTTGTGAAGTGTATCATGCTCAAATATAATTGCAAGAATAAAATTAGGTGGAGAAAAGAAATATGTTGGTATATCTAATTGTACACTTTGTACACTTCTAAGTGTTAAAGTGATTTGTCGAGTCTCTAACAGTCTTCATGTTTTTTCAGGCAATGTATTTTTAATGGAAGGAGAACTAAAAACTAGAAACATGACAAAATTGTGCTTGCTTGTAAATTTTGACGGATAATTTGTATCTTGATATATTTGATCTTCAATCCTAGCTCATGAGATCAAATTTGGTAAGCGTTGTGAACTTCAACGAATATTGTAAGTACAAATATTTATTCTTTTAATTAAATACTGTTTGTTCGAAACAAGATTATTTAGAATAACAAGAAGCGGAAACGTTGACGTTTGGTCGATTCCTCAGGTAAAGCAGCTACCCATTTCCGAAGTCCAGTTATTGTAACACAGCTCAAAACAATCACGCCACCAACAGCGCTACATAAATTAAAACATTTTGTAAACCAACCGTTAGTGAAAAAGTATAATAAAATAAATGATTAGGCGATTAACTAACCTTAACAAATCCGGAGCGACGCCGAGGAATATAAATTGCAAAATAAATCCAAATATAACGTCACATGATCGGATAAGAGAGACTGGTCCAGCCTATAATTTGCCAATTACATAGTAGAGAACTTTAGTAACCTTAAATAAACATATTTTAAGTCTGTTCTCGTGATCTGCGTAACTAGAGTAGATTAGTGAAGAGTGGTTTTACAGAAAAGATGAAATTTTTGTCGTAGCACACCAAATAAATAGGCTATGAATTCAACAAAGAAAAAACATTAGCTAATTTGACCTGTTCAAATTTTAGAGCCAGAATGATTGCCATTTGAGCCAAGAATGAGAGCACCATGAGGGCGCCAATGAGCCCAGTTTCAGTGAGACTGCTTGGAATGTCAAACGATTTGAAAACTTGTGTTAATCCAAACGCTTGTAAAACACCGATGAAGCCGAACACCATTGTCATCAGTGCGAAGTGTACTTTTCGTATTTTGCGCGTGATGATTACAATGAGCGATGCACATACGAGAGATGCACAAGCTAACCCCGTACCAATCTGAAACAAAAACAGTTTTTACATAAATCAAGATTGTTCGATCTAAAACTGTGTATTCTAATAAAAAAATATATAGTTATTTTGAAATCCTTAAATTCAAAATTGAACTTTCAACTCAAAAAATATAGTTCCATGTACGCGGTGGCAGTTAGAATACTCTAGTTAGATGTACAAGCTATTCACCGATCTCACAATTTGTATGTTTTTTATATTTAAAAAGACCTATACTGTAAATAATATAATTGCAAACTCTATTTCAGACATACGGCATACATTGCAATACATAAATATGGTTTTAAGTATTCACTCAGCTTACCAAAGTATTGTTGTCAAATTCTTCTTCCCCCGTAATGAACGGGGGTCTTGTCATAATTATGAGACCCGCAAAGGTCAGAATGGCGGTCAATACTGAAATGACCCCCATTCGTTCACCCAAGCAGAAATGGGCCATGATTGTCACCAACACCGGAGTTGCATAAGTAATTACTGCAGTGTCACCGATAGTGAGATACTCAAGTGCAAAGTATCGCAAGATCACACTGGCTCCACCCAAGATTCCTCGACTCTGCAAACCAAAAAAGGCGTAATTAACTTTAGAATTAGAATGTGATTTAAAAAATTTTGATATTTGAATTTTTATTTAAAAATTTTTACCAAGAGCCCAAGTATTGTCCACCATTTCTCTGAATCCTTTTCTTGAAATTTAATTGGCCAAACTGTAGCAAATATTGACTCTTTGCCTTTTGCCTTATGCTTCTCCTCTGAATACAACACAAGTGGAATTGCAGGCACAAAAATTCCAAGATATCTCCAAAACGAAGAGCTAAAGGAGTTGATTTCATATTCAGGTCCACTCAATGTCTTCACAATTAACACCTAATTAAATTTTCAAAAACATGTTTACAGAACAAGAACAATGCATCTTAAAAGTTATTAATAAACATACTTTGAATGTTTATTTTTACTGATTGATGTTTTGTTTATGTTATTTATTATTACAAACATAGTTGTTTTCGCTTTGGAAAACACTATGCCTTTTTTGTTCAATATTTCAAAAAAAAAAATTTTTTTTATAAAATTCGTTAGATCAGACAAACTTCATCATTGAATGAAATTGTAAATTATGAGCCCGCATACTAAAATTGGTTAAAGTTTAAAAAATTTACTTATGGAAATTTAATAGTTAGTTTTGTACTTACCCCAATTGAGAAAAACAGACTTGCTATAAGGGTCAAAATGATTCCAGTGTACTTCTGGAGGCCCTTTGGAATGAACCTAGGACAACTTGACCCTTCCTTTATGCTTTCGTCCTTACTCACAAGGTCAACAATACTCGAAAATGAGGCTGATGTGCTCGGGAAGGGCTCATCTTCCGGAATCGGCTTTAAACTTAATGGCAACACTCCACCCAAGTAATTTGATTTCAAATATCCCCGCTCTGACCTTCCGTCTTCCGCCATAATCTTGATACTACAAAAATTTTAAACTTAGCGTAAAATTCTGACCTTTAAACCGTGACCTAACTCAAAATTCTGACCTTAGCGCTTTTAAATTCCAGAGTAAATTACACACTCGGTTTAAAGTCGGCCTCGCCGTTTGTAACAATGACGTGGAATTTACTTTTAGTAAATTTTCCCACAATTGATCCTAATTTTGACAAAGTAATTTCCTATTGTGTTAAAATTTACGTAGGAACATTGGAGAATTTGTGACTGAAAATTGATGGTTAGAATGAATGGATCGTAACTCAAAGTAGTAACAATTGTGTTTTTAACAACTACTTTAGATAGTTGTCTATATTAACTGAACAATGTCCTGGAGTTAGTCATGCAAATAAATAGTTTATCTGTTCCAAAATAGCATGGCATTGTGTTGCTAGCAAGGCAATTAGCATCTTCTTAAGTGTTCTAATTAAGTCTATTTGTTACACGTGAAAGTTACAGTGCTGGATTTTTTAATGAAATTACGACGTAGAATATTTGTAGACTTACCAGGAAATGAAGAATTGAACTTGTTAGCACAATCTCCAAGTTTCCATTTCCAAATTTTAAGAGAACGCTCAATTTTCGATAGTTCCATATATGTAGAGGCTGAATTTTGCATCATCATGCAATTGACAAGTTACATTTCAAGAAGTGAAAAAAATGTGACTAAAAAATCCGTGCCGCCAAAGTGTGTTACCAAGGTCGGTTAGTAACTGTGACCTAACAATTGAGTATCCGGTTCATTCTCGCTAATTAAAAAAAAACGCTCTGTAATTCTGGGAAGTGTGCAGGGTTCGACAAAAAATTTCATACATTTGCAACACTAATGCAAGCAGCCGTCATCCTAATACGTATAATGTCTCATAGTGAGTGACAATATAATTTGCACCGATTTCGTTGCACACTTTGTTCGTGTTTTCACCTATTACTTTATACATGTGTCAACATACTATGAGTTATTATATTTGATTTAAAATGCATTGAAAATTGAAAATAGTAATTATAACTTAAGAGATGACCATACGTTTTACGTGGAGTTTTAGTGTTAATGATATCTTACGATAATACTTTCACAGATTTAGGTCGCATGATTTTTTTCTGCACGATTTACTATTTCAACATTCAATGCTCTTAATTTATATTTTTATTTCATTTTTATCCTATTTATTTTATTGTGCGTGATGTCAACATACTTCTGTCTTACTGCTAAACAATCTCAAACCACCCATATGCAAACAATAGATTTAAAATAATTTAAATAAACACATATTTAAGAGCTAATTAACATTAGGGGTTTTGTCTTTTACCAGCCATTTGTATTAGGTCTCTACGTAAGGTACAAATCCAACCCGACTATTGTGGTTTGCTTTGACGTGATTGGACGTTGTCTTTCCATGCTGCATCTCCATTTGCCGGTGATGGTGCCATGCGGGCATTGCCTCTTCTGCGCCATAAGGATGGTCAGGAGTTTCGCCTTGCGCCTCTCGGCGCTTCCTCCGCCTCCGGCGCCGCCGTCTTTTGGCAGCTTTCATCTCGATTTGATGTAAGTCTCGTAAGCCAGCCTGTATTTCAAAACCAAAATATAATTTATAATTAACATTTAATTGTAACCTTATTTAAAATTATTCTTGTTGCTAAAACTGACGACATTAGGTAAACTAGTTGAACCCCTTAATAACCTGAAGTTGAATTTTCGCTGCAGTTAAGGCCATTGCATTTTCCGCTGCCTTTTTCTTCTTCGAATGGTACCTTCTATATTGTTCTTGTATTAAAACGCTTGCATAGTATTTGCCGCACGTCACTTCATCCAGAACTAAACACAGAACGACGATTTAGCTTAACGATACTTTAGTATTAATATTAATTATTAATTTAATTAATAAATCAAAATAGTTATTTTTAAGCAACAGTAACTACTATGAAATTTTCCAAATCATCAAGCAATTAATTTAATTTCTACTTTTCGAAACTATTGATTAAATTCAATTTCTACTTTTGAAACCGTAAATGAATTCAATTTCGACTTTTTGATACTATAATTTAATTCATTTTCTACTTTCTGAAAGTATAATTCACTCCTCTAAGGGAAATTGGAAAAATTGACGACTTGACGAGTACATTAAGACAAAACTCGTCACAGGCTTGGTCAAAATTTCATTTACATTATAATTTTACTAGTATAAAACTTGCAATTAACTTTTTGTACTTTCTCTACTTTAGAGTATAATTTTTAACATGAAAAAACTCATTTTGTACAAAGAGTTATATAACTTGTTGCAGTGCATGAGCAAATTGGACTTAATTTTAGAAATATTATGTTGTTGTTGACTTTCTATTATGTCTTAACGTTAATAAAGATCCCACTACAGTAGTACTCACTTTCGGGTGGTGGCACTACTTGATCGAGTAGTTCAGGATTGACGTCTTTCCAAATTGACCTAATAATGGCCCTTAGGTCACTGTCACACTCTATGATATTTCCCTCCGTTTTGATTTGGAGTCCAGTGCGTACAAGCGAAAAAATTGTTGCGTTGAAACTAACTGTTCCGTCTGGATTCATTGGCATATTCATGGCAACAAGGCGCTACGCATCAAAACAAAAAATATGCTAATGCATTATCGTTTGTACAACATTGGATAAAAATATGTGTTTGCGTAAATTGTAAAAATACTGACTTTGCAAGCTTTTCGATGTGGACATAGTCGACCAAACCCTAATGGCGGATTGATTCTGCGCAGTAGATTCAGCGCATCCATATGCTTAATTTTCCCGGTTGCTCCTGGATCGTACTCGGCCCACAAATTGATAAATTCACCCAGGTGATGGGCACCCAAAATGGACCAATCACGTGTCAGATAGTCAAAATTATCCATAATAACTGCCACAAAGAGGTTGAGTATCTGCGAAAAAGAATACACGTGGTATTGTTTTCTTATACAACTCTATAATTTAACGTAGGTGACATAAATTTGCGCATCATGTTGCATCTACTTTTCGGAAAAAAAATTTGGAGAAAATTACTTTGCACTATTCTGATGTGCTGTACACAACAGAAGTTTGAGTCAATAAGACGTGATAGTTTGACGTGATATAGCTAGTTATAGCTAGCACGGCCTATTGCCGAATATGGTATATAAATGAGAAAGTACAATGCATTTAAGAAGAGGTTGTTTTTGTGAAACGCACGGAATATTATACGACTTACCAGAAATGAGCAGAGGACAACAAAGGAAATAAAATAAGGATATGCTACGTCAGTGCCGCAACCTTTTGCGGACACACCGTGGCCCGACTCTGGATGACATTCGACCGTGAGAGCGCCGTTGCATGCAATCATGATCTCTTGCCATGATTCACCTAGTACATCAAACTATGATTAATTAAATTTTATACAATTAAAAACGTATAAAATAACGACCTAATTAAAAACAGGGCATAATTGGGCTTTAATTACCTGTTGCACATCTGAAAAGCAGGAGAATAGCATTTCCAAATGTGCTAAAGTTATTGTTTCTGTGAATTTGGGTTCCTTCGACGAGTGCAATTTTTCCAAATATCTGATGCAAATGTTACTGGTAAAAATTAATAATTAACTTGTTAATTAATTTAATTGTTTCCTACCTGCATCCCCACCACAGCATAAATGAAGAATAGAAGTATAATTAGTAGCAAAATGTAGGGAAGTGCTTGAAGCGATTTTATAAATGTCCATAAAATCGTTCGTATTCCTTCGCTTTTGTTTAGCAATTTCACAAGGCGGCCCACGCGAAACAGACGGAAGAAACTGATCTAATAAAAAGTAACATTGTGATATTTTACAGGTTTCTAAAATGCTGTAGCCGTGAGGTCATTTATTTATTGACATCATCATCAAATTTCATATTTGAATTTTTCTACTTCCAAATTTTTTGCTTTGCTTTTTATGAAAAGTGTTAGGAATGCAGAAGACATTATGCTAAAATCTTAAAAGTTGCAGGAAGTTACAAGATATATATTAAAAAGCATTGTAAATAGCTAATCTAATAATTTAGTTGCTAAAGACTACATAATGTCTTAAAGAGTTGCTTACGTTGACTTCCGAAAAAATGATGTCAATAAAACTTCCCACTACAATAAAGAAATCGAACACATTCCAGGGATCAGTGAAGTAGATCTGAAAATATTGAGAAATGAATTATAATTTTTTGAAATCTCAAATAATTTGCATAAAAAATAATTTTTTTTTTAAATTTTATTAAGCTAATTTGATACAAACTCAATTTTTATGCCATATATTTGTATTTATATAAAAATGTGGCGTTGTCATTTTTTATTAAAACTCGTAATTCTCAAAGATTATTTTGAAAAAGGTAACAAGAATTTATCATCTACATCCAAGCACAGGATGATAATTTTGTTTTGAATTAATACATACACAAACCCGTATTTATAATTTTGGATGAAACACTCTGTGCACACAAGTGTACTAGTGTAATCCAGAATATTTTACCTTAAATCCAAAAGCGGTGAGTTTGAGGACGAGTTCGATCGTGAATACGGCAGTGAATACGTAGTTGCAGTTGTTGAGAAAGTCGGAGTACCATGTCGGCATGTTGTAGAACTTCATTCCGAGTGAAACGGTGTTAAGCAGTATAAGCGTAAAGTTGGAGTACTCAAAGGGTTGCGAATGAACAATTGACCACACGCGGTACTGAAACCGACTCTCAGGAATGTACTTTCGTTGCGGTTTCGCATGCAGCGCAAAGTCCAAGCAGTTGCGCTGATTCTTTTCCAAGCCGCACCCGGCATATTCTTTCTCACCCTCATTTTGAAAGGTGAGGATGACGAAGCCCACGAAAATGTTAATCATAAAGAATGAAATTATGATTAAGTACGAGATGTAGAAAATTGCCACAATTTTTCGGTTGTCAGGGATTGGTCCTAAGTCTTCTCCGTTTGAGTCTATCGAGAGGTAGAGCATTCTATGGAAAACAAAAGAGTGCATAGTGCATTTTTTATGCGTAACAAAGTGTAGCAATTATTGTAAAGCACTAAAAGTTTTTTTGGTTAGGTGTTTTTTTTAGAGAAATCAAGAAATGCACCCATTATTACAAAGAAACTGTACATTTGATTTATGTACATCGTGCATGTAATTTCCTCTAAAGGAGTTTTAGGGTTTTTGCAAAGTATGTACAAGCAGTGTGTTTGTATGTATTGCGCTTTTAAACTTACTGTGGCCAGCCTTCAAACGTGGAAACAGCGAAGAGCGTAATCATGCCGTTAGTGACAGAGTCAAAATTGAAATCCGTGTTTTTCCATTCCCTCTTTTCAGCTACTGGATTCTCCTGATCTTCGTCCATGTAGTGAACAAAATATCCTCTAAAAATAAAAGATTATTATCATTAGCATAAATGTAAATGAATTATTTAGTTAAACGTTCTACAAACGGTTTACTTGCATTCCGCTTTTGTTTGTTTCGATTCATCCGTACATTTGTAAAACTTTCCCTGTGAAGTAATAAATTAATTACATAAAAACCACATCCATCATCTACGAGGTCGTAAAAGTTTCAAAAACTGTACCTTAAATAGTTGAACGCCTATAACTGCATACATAAATTGTAGTAAATTTGTAACTAGAACAATATTTCCAATGGTTTTAATTGCAACAACCATGCACTGGATAACTCTCTACAAATTTAAAAAAAAAATCATAATTCTTTTTCCAGAATACTGGTAATATCTAGAAAATAAATGGTTTACTAAGGCTCGCAAAGTTTATATTAATAATTTTCAAAAGTATTTTTCTATCATTTAATTAAATATTTAATACATTTAAAATTCATTAATAATGAATACATTTCAACAATGTATTCAAACGTACGCTTGAAAAATGGCAGATAGAAT
>JAQFYP010001036.1:0-17640 GCA_034694865.1 Bilobella braunerae | reverse complement strand
CCAAACCGACTTTGTAAATCTTCTTGTACTAGGCGCAACTCGTTGGTTAAATCCGTGTTTAAATCGGCGGAGTTTAGGTATGACAAAACTATTTTGCAACAGTATGTACAAACCCGTAAGTCTCCTAAGATATAAACAAGGTAATAAAATGTTATAATATGTAATTTTAGCAAGTAATAATTTGGAATACCCACCTGAGTACCCTATAATTTTACCCGGAATTTCTTGGCTGCAGCAACGAGAGCAGAATATTTGGCCACACTGAAATAGTAAAATGTCATTTTTATAATTATTAATAATTTAAGGTAATATGATTCTAGAAAGTTTGGCTTACTATTCGACAATGATGCTTCCTACGGAACGTTGTAAATCTTTCTGCGCATTCGTAGCACTCCTTGCTGACTGAATCCGGCATCCAATATTTCTTAATATCAGTCTGATTCTAAATGTACAAATATTCATAATAATTTAAATTTGAAAATTTCCTCTCTTTTTTTTAAATTTGAATAGTGCCACAATCCTTAGAACATGTTGTATTTATGATTTAAGTAGTAAATGTTTTCATCATTCAATTAGTCAACTCAATAACAAACCAGCTAATTTGAAGTTTTAATTACATGAGAACCCATTGCAATCAAGTTACTAATTCGGCGAAGGACATTAGGCAGTGTCCTAGCCTCAAATGGCGAAACATTTCCTTCGAGTAGCTCGGGAGACGGGTTAGAAAGGCTAGAGTCCGAGCGGTGCAAATGTGCACGTGACACTGACATTCGCTTATGAATTCCCGATGTTTTTAAATCAGGCAGTGAGGTAACTGTTGAAGTAAGCAGTGAATTCTGCTCATCTGACCCTGGTATGGAACTATTATTACTTCCTGGAATAGTTGGGCAAGACGCCGTGTCCAAATTAGTTGCAGAGGCGCTGCTTGGCAGAAAAAATGGATCTGTATCCGAATTGATTGAACAAGTATCTGGATCTTGCGTACTCGCAAGCCTCTCATCTAAATCCGTAATAATATCAAAATCAATTAAAATTAACATTTTACAAACAGCTACGAATAGTATTCAGAGTACAAATAACTGTTATTTGGCATCAAATATCTATTGCTACACTTATGAATTGATTGACTAATTTACCAGCACTTTTCTTCCACCATATAAATTTAGAAAACGAAAACTTGAGCCCGTCTGGTTTTTCATCTGGTTCTAGTGCAGGAAACTCCGTTAACTTGCTTCTTGAGTTAAGGTTACTCATTTTCTTATTATTTTGCTTGTCCAACTAAACGCCTTCCAGTGCTAATCTAATTGAAAGTGTAACTCAGCTTGATATAAATCATACTTGTAGAACACTGTTTGTACTACCAGTGTTTTGAGGTTACCAGTTTATCTAGAGTGAACTAATTATAATTTTTGATTAATCTAAATACTAGTTTACTAGTAAAAACATTTATAAGAGAATTATGATTTATAAATTAATAAACTAACACAGCTGAGAAAGTGTTTTTTCCGTTTAGATTAGTTGAGTCCTCCCTCAGCGAAGAATGCCCTATTAGTGTTGGGCTCAGGGTTAGGAGAAGAAATCTAGCAATTTTTTTAATTTAATTTTGTTTTAATTTAATATTTTTAAATTTTGTTATGAATAATGAATTAATTTAATTACTAAGGTTTTTGAATACACAGTAGGTACACAAAGTAGTACACAAAGATGTTTAAGTTGTCTTCTTTAACTCCTAGTAATTACTTTAAGAATAATAACAGAGGATATGGGTTAAGTATATTGATCTTGTACATCATCATATTTTATTCTAATAATCTAAAAAATATATATCATTCAAATTTTAAATAAAAATTAAAAATACAATAATTAAAAAACTCGTTAAAATTTATAATATCCAGTGCATGATAAGCTTAAGTGCATGCTATGTCCTAATGGTTAAAAGCCAATTTGTATATAACATCATTAGTGTTAAAACATTTTTCTTACAATATCTCTCACAAGACAACGTTTGTATTTCCAGGTGTATTTGATAGGTAATAGGATTAAAAAACTTAAGCCACTTTGTTTGATAGCCAACTTCTTAAGGTCTATTTTGGATAAGAACTTACCTTATTTGAGACACAATAAAAAAAGCAAAAACATAAAATGGAAGGTTAATAAGAATTGAAGTTAGTGATCACTTAATACAATATATTATATATTATTCATTATTAAACAAAACGAAGACAAGGAATGGATCTTTCAGGCAAAAATAGTTAATGAATAGAACCAAATCCGCCAACAATTTGATTAGAAATTTTAAAACTATGATTCTCATAAAAGTATTTTTATCTACAATTTTTTCTACCAGAACAATAAAGGTTAAAGGCTATTATAACCAAACCAGCAAAAATCCGATGAATAAAAACACCGATTTTTAGCCATGGGGGCTTTAAGGGTTGTCGAAAGAATGGAGAATGGTCAGTCCTCCGTGACCGGAGTTTTTATTGTTTTTCTCTGCAATATGAAGTGGATTTGTAGTCTTTAATGCATTTGCGTTTTTAATTTTTTTTTTATGCTATTTGACATTTGCCTATGGCCTGGTCAACATGATTCCTTGTTCGAGTGAGTGGGGGAGGGTGACCTTGGCCTGTGAGTTTACTTGGAAGTTCCGAGGAGTGAGGCAAAGAACTTTCTGCTAGACTGTGGACGTAGGGATGACTACCGAGGAGCCTCTTGCTTAGGCAGTGGCCGAACACGGTCCTACGCATACCGGCTCAAGCCCACCCTCCACGACCGCAACTGTCCAGGCTTCCACTCACCACTACCACACCACTCACTTCTTTGTACGGCTGCCCAGATTTGATCCCGGCACTAACCCAAGCTAGGACATGGGTCCTAACACCTCGGACTACGAGTCGTGCCATTTTATAGTAGTAGTTGTAGTTTTTAAGTGCAATTACAATTGTACAGATATGTAGACGCACAAAAATAAGAGAACTGTGGTGAACAGATAAAATATAAATAATAGAATAAAAAAATTAACTAGATGCTTCTATCTACTTTTAAGAATTCAATTTCATTAAAACGAAACAATTCACAACAGAAGTACACGGCAGTCTCTATTTTGTTTAACAACAAAGTTAAAAAGTGACCAAAAACACTATACTTAACATTTTGTTACAGAAGCATGCAGGAATAATATGAAGCATCAATTCATCCAGTTACGGATGTACGAATTTTTTTATGAAAATTATATGTATTCTATTTTTCTACTCAGAACAGAATTAATCTCAAATTGCGTCAATCCGACGCTAACAATATTCATCCATTTTGAAGTAGAAAAAACACGTTTGCAAAACATTCAACTAAAATAAATACAGTTAGATTATTCAGAAGAACAAAGCATTTGTACTCATCCGGCTTATTGTTCTGCATAGCTGTCGATCTTCTGTTGAAAAAATAAACTAAAGTAAAGTTGACGTAATAACGTGTAGACGCTAAAAAAAGAAACATACTTCAAATACGATAAGCTAAACTTTTGCTTTCGTAAACATCTTTAACTGGACAAATTAAGTTTACTTTGTTGTAAGTTTGCATCGAAATGGAATTATGTGACTTCTTTCAATTTTAAGAACCGCAAAAAGGTAAGATAAAGGACTTAGAATAGATATATGACTTGGAAGGTAGACTTTAAAAGGACGTTCAGAATGCCTGAGTAAATTTGAATCTCGATTTTGTGCCCAGGGCTGCAAATAAATTTCTTTCCATATTTATGTACTTCAATCCCACGCTAATTGCACAAATACTGTATCAGAACCAACATACTACCAAATGCTTCACAATCAAACAGGGTTAAGACAATAGGATAAGAAATTAACAGCTATAGCATTGTAAAACTCAAATGTTGTTGTTCAAAGTATTTTTTAAATATACTCAGCACATGCATGAGATTAAATTTTATAGTCGAGCCCCAGTTTATTGTGGTTTAATTTTATTTGAAACTATTTGAAATTGAATCTGTAGATAATTATGCAAATCAAAATTGTATTCAAAATGTATGATTATTGTATATTTCTCTCCTTCTACAAAGTAGGCACATTATTTTTGAATTTTCTACGTTTGACACCGTATGCTTATTGCATCAAGAATCAGTTGTTTTGATATTAGTTTGTTTAACTATTCGAACACAAGAATACAGTTACAAAACTTGCCTTCATTTTCACTGTTGTAGACATAAATAAAAGTATACAGTATATGAAAAAGTATAAAACAATTCAATTCAATAAATAAATAAATAACATGCCACAATTCTTGTTACTTCTATGAAAAAGTTAAATTAATAACAATTAAGTTACAGAACAAAATATATTATTATCATCCTTGACCGTCAGAGTTTGAGATTGCGCAGCTCATTTATGCTATTCGTTTCATACTGGTGTTTATCGTATTCTTGTACTTAAATTTTGAGGTTAACATTAGTCACATTAACATTATGTAACTTCAAATGACTATTAGGAGCCCAACGATTACCCGTGGCAAAGTTACAAACTGCGCACTTTAATTTTCTGTCGCATGTGCGTCATAAGGTGTCGTTTGAAACCGCCCGTAGTGTAAAATTTCTTCGAGCAATATTTGCATTCTTTGCTTCTTTCACCTGTATGACTTCGCACATGAACCGTTAAATCAGATTGGAAGGGAAACTGTTTCGTGCAATGTGCACACGAATATGGCCTTTCTAATGTGTGTTTGCGAAAGTAGTGCCTTACCAGGCTAAGCTTTCTCTTAAATCCAGCGTTTTTGTGCAAAGTTCACATTTAAATGTGCGTTCCGAGGAATAGACAACGGAATGGGAATTAAGGCCTCCTTTTGTTTGAAATGTTTTCTCGCAATTCGAACAATGAAATGGTTTAGACTCGTCGTGGACGCTAGAATAAATGTTGAGTCCTTCTTTAGATGTAAATTCCTTTCCACAAATGTCACATTTGTTGGGCCTGATGTTTAAATGTACACGAGATAAATGATTCAACATTTGACTCTGAAATTTGAACGTTTTCTTGCATTCGGAGCACACAAATTGACGCTCGTGTCCTTTTGCTTTGGAGTGTAAGTTTACCAACCGCTTTGTTTCAAATTGCTCGTTGCATCTGAGGCATATGATTTTCCTAACAGGTGATAGTTTTTTAAAAGGGGGAGACGATGCCATCAAGTGATTCCGTTCACTCTCCTTGAACTTATAGATGCTCGAATTAGCTTCTGGTGGAATTGTCACATCTTTAGCGTGAGCCTTAACGTTATCCTCTGTTTTTGTTGCCGAAGTACATTTCTGAAAATCTTCCGCGGTTAGCTTATTCATCTAATCATTTAATCTTTGCATGTTTCCATTAAATAAACTTAGAATTCGAATAGTTTTGCTCGACCTTCCAAATTGAGTACTAACTTCTAGTTGTAAAATGTCCATGAATAGTAAAGGAATAAGGAGGCTGAAACTTTCGAAAAGCATTACAAATCTATTTTAAAAAATAACTCAACTATGCCGTGTCATGAAACTTAAGAACAAATACTTTAGCAATAGACATAGGCACATAAAAATAACTGTGGCAAATTTTTTTAACAAGCAAACAAAATAGAAATGTTTCTCCACCACCGACTCGGCCGCTTGATTAACTGTTTTAGGTTTTTGGCTTCATACCTTCCTATTCTTGTATGCTTCTTGATGATTCTATACGACGAAAAAATCATTTCAGTTCAGAAACTACTAATGGCTTGTGAAGTCCAAAAATTCAGTAGCCAATCAAATGGTCTTTTGTTTTGCATCACACAACTAGGAAAAGTTGTAAGAACGGAATTATTGTGTGTGATTGCTTATGCACCCGAATTGTACTATTCAATTACAATCAGTGTATAGAAGTTGCTGAGATTTTTGCCAGACTGCTTTTATTATACCATTAAATAAATAGAAGAATAGTGCTAATAAAGTATAAGATATTCTTATCACTTATGTACTACCTAATCACTTGTAATACATTGGAAACTTCATTTTTGACTTGTTTCAGTTAATGGGTTCCGAACTTCGACCAATTATTACTTTTGAGCCAGAAATGCTTTTAATTTGAGAGATTTTTGCGATGTAGAGATTCTTATTTTAGAGATTTTTTTAGACATTTTTTTTTAGAGAATTGTATTTTGGGGATTATGGGATTTTACTTATTATGCAATTGTTTATATCTCGAATATAATCAAATTATGTGAAATGTACCAGTGCTTCTTGCGGGAGCGACCATCTCTGCTGAACCCAATGGTTACTATTTAAAATTTATAAAAGTAAACGTAATTATTTAATTATATTTTAAACGTAAACCTCATAAGAGCATAAATATTAATTAACCGGATAAGAAAATAACCCATGTTTTTAATAGTTTTAACTGCGGCTGAATATTGTGCTAGGTAGTCTAACATTAGTCTTCCTACATACGAATTGATTTTGACTTTGTGTTAGCAGGTGACTAACGCTCATGTGCAAAACATTATAAATTAATTAAATTATAAATTAACCAAAAAGGCCCGCCCTTAAGACTTCGGTGTCTAACTCCTTGACATTTTACAATCTATAGTTCAATCCCTTGGCCGCTGTTTTTTTTAAATATTCACTAATAGTGTTTGTTAGAAGCGGAACGACGACAGCAGGAGTGATGACAAGCTACCCCCTCAGCCCCTCGCATTTATTTTTTCCAATTCTTAATCAATTGGAGTCAACTGGATTTTATTTGACACCAATTGATTCAAAATAGGTTAGAAAGCTAGATTAGGCATCAATTTTGTGGAATTAGGTTTTCTAAGTTAGGATAAATAGGTTGAGAGGCTAGAAATGAGGGGCTAACTTGCCGAGGATGAGGGGGCAGCCTGTAGGGACCGACAGCAGGCTCGTGTGACGAGCAGAGCAAAAGGTAAGGTTGGCAGTGTTATCCACTGCGCTGGCCAGGGCCTCTTGCTCCAGAGACCTCAACAACTCACTCTTATGCTCTGCGTCACTGTTTGGCGTTATCGCCACAGGTCCCCCCTTTCCAGAGTCCTAGCCCCTAGGACTCCACTATCTTTTAAGACAGTATGCAAATTGCCCTATCTTTAACTCAGGCAGAGCACCTTATCAGTGGGCTCTGGCAAGGTCGGAGATTAGGGACATAGGGAATTTCGCTTGAGGCTACTTTTAAAGCCTGCACACAACAACGCTTATCGATTCTGCCTTAGCAGCAGAAGAAGCCACTTGCATGGCAGAGGACCTTGCCATATGAAGACGGCGAAGGTAGCGCTCGAACTCCACACTTCCACCACTTTATGACGGGCAGAGCAAATGGTAAGGTTGGCAGTGTTATCCACTGCGCTGGCCAGGGCCTCCTCCTCCAGAGACCTCAACAACTCACTATTATGCTCTGCGTCACTGTTTGGCGTTATCGCCAAACTCGTTTCTTGTCTGTCAAAGTGCAATTGCTATGCACGGATAGATGCACTCACGGAAAAAGTAAAACAATTACAGAGAAGAATGACGTCATTTCATATGCTTATTTAACGTGCCCGACTGCGTAAATGTTGCATCACAATGTTTGCATCCAAATGGTCGCTCTCCGGTATGTACTCTCAAATGCGTGTTAAAAACAAACAGATGGCACGCCGCATAATTACACTGTACAATTAAATTTAATTTCTCGTGTGTGCGTCACAAGGTGTCGTTTCAACCGTTAATTTTTTCGAGCAATGATTGCACGTTTTACTTCCTATTCCAGTGTTGCTGCGCATGTCTATCGTAAAGTCCGCTTGAAAGAAATACTGTTTTGGGCAATCTATGCAAGAATATGGGTTTTCCAATGTGTGAATTCGAAAAATGTGCAATACGAGGCTAACTTTTCGCTTAAAACCAATTAAGACCTCCTCGTGTTTTGAACTTTTTCTCGCATTTTGGACAAGGAAAGAAAAGAATCTTGACTCGATGTGGACTCTAGAATGAATGTTGATTTCTGATTCTGATTTAAAATCCTTCTCACAAATGCTTCATTTATAGGGCATGAGACTTGTGTGTATACCAGTAAAATGCCGTAACACTTGGAACTGATGGTGGAACTTTTTTTTGCAGCATGTGCACTCAAACACGCGAGCGTGTCGACTAGCCTTGCAGTGCAAAATTAGCTGGCCTTGTGTCTTGAAATGTTCGTTGCAACTGAAGCATTTGATTTCCCTTACGGATACGTGTCCCGTCACTCCGCTGAACATTCCACGACGAGTACTTCCATTGGAGTAAAGGTTCGACGACGTATCCAGTGTGTTTTTTGTAGGGTATGTGAGCCAAATAAAGAAACGAGCCTCTTTCAGCCCACTATGTACGTATGAAATGGCGATCGTTAAGCGATCAAAATAAAGAGCAGCGCGAATCGACAGCGATTTACAATTTCGACATAAGTATATTCGAACTACATGTATGTATATGTAGTTCGACGTATATTTTAATTTGTATGATGATACCAAACCCTGGTTTAATGGTGTTGTAATCCTAGAACTGTAGCTGAGTAGAAGTAGGGGATAACTTTAATTTAACTAACTTTAAAAATTAAGTAATTGTAATTGAGTTGTAAAAGGAGCTGGGTGAAAATCCTGAAGAAGTCCCCTTTTTAATAGAATTAAATATTTGAATAATACATGCACTTGTCCCTTGATGCCGTAAAATTATTTCATGTTGGCTACGCCTTGGTTACCATAATTCTCATAATATTTATGCAAATTTTGTGTTTTAAAATAGTATGCTCTCCTAAATCCAACTCAATTAATGGCTGAAGTGGCTGTAGTAGTAGTGTCTGTTTCAAATTATAATTTTAACCTTAAAAGATTCAAACGGTTTTAACAATGCTTCGATGCTTCAAAGTGTACCACCGCTAAAAATATTTGCAGGGATTTGCTGAGGTGGGAGTGTTTTTAGAAGGACACATTCTGTATTGATCTTACTAAAGTTTCTCCTAGATACAAAAGAACCAATATTATTTAATTAATATTTCTGTCAATATAAGTAAAATAAAACCGATTGCCGTGTGTGTGCAAACTTCCCTATCTCACATGATCATTTCCTATCATGGTCGTGTTGATCATGGCTCACGCCGAATGTCAAATAAACAATTGATTGATTCACATCACTTACGTATTTAGAAGTCAGATTTAATAGATATTACATTATATAAAAACAGAATATGCTATTTTGAAGGATGCATTTTGCCATTTGCCATTGCACAAAGTATTCAATTTGTGATTATGTAAAGCAATTGCCTTGCACTGACAAATGGTGAAACAAGGCAAAACCGCCAAACATAATTCACAATATGTCATTCCAATTGCAATACAGTTAGAATATAATTGCTCTAATGGCAATGGAATGCGCATGTGCAACTCTCAAAAGTTTTTTTTGTTCAGTCTCAATTCAGCCGTGAAGGAAGAAGGTTGTTTACAGTTCCTCGTTCCTCCGTAAATAACAATTAGAAAAATTCTTTATCTCCCGTCCTATAAGACGGGTATATACACTAGTATATATATAATAGATATGACTATTGGTGCATAGTACAGCAAGTTAAGTTGAAAGCTCAACTGTCTCCAAGAGATATAAGTGCACTTTTGTTTTATTGAAAGGTGTCGTAATGTTGCTTAGTTTAACTTAGCAAAAATTTAAGAAAATGAAAGAAATTTTTAACACATTTCAAAGCATTTTGTCGATGAGCACAACCAAGTCTCATTCCAATGTTCATGACGATTTAAAAACATAAAGTTCAGCATTTAGTTAATTTGCTTTATTTTTGTTCTTCCAATAGCTGTGTAGAAATGATCTCGTACGCTTGCAATTCTAATTATCAATTGAAACTTTAATTCTTGACGGTACATCGTTAAAAACACGTTGAAGGCTAGTCTCATGAATTTTTTGGAATTCAATTACGAGATTAGATGAAATAATGCCTAAAAAACTTGACTCAATTTAAGTTAAGACTGCTAAATTGTAAAAATCTCACCACTTATAAGTTCGATGCCTTCAGTAAAAAAAAAAGTAAAAAAAATATATATATAAATCCAAAAAAAATTCCCTACTAGCACCTTGCATTAATACCTTAATTTAAATATTTCTCCGATAAATTGAATCAAATTCTGCTTCAAAACGACAGAAACAGAGTGCAGTATGCAATTATAAGTTTTATGAGAGTATTTTGTCCTATTTTTCTTATTTAATTGGCTGTAAAATTCGGTCATTCAACCGTATACATACAACTTACTTCAGCTTGAATCATTCATGAAAAACGTTTGACAAAATTAAAGTTTAGCTTTGTTTTGTCTCTAATTTATTATGCATGCATTTTCTCCTTCTTCAGGGTGAGTCCAAAATAATCAGTTTTTACCCACAAGGACAAACCACTGATTTGTTTAGGTTTCCAGCTTTTTCTTAACAACTTTATCTCATCTTTAAAACTTTCGTCTCTATTGAGAGCGCAAAACAGTTTAAATTAACGAAACGTGTCTCAACTTTTGAACAACCACTAATGGAGAACATTAATTTTGGAAAATACTTTAACAACATTTTATCGTGCGTTGGATTTTTTGGAAATTTTGCAGTAGCGGCAATTATAATACTGGATTTGAACGTTCAAAAAACGAGTGCAGGACGCTTCCTGTTTTTGAACAAAGTTGTGGCCATTTTCAATTGCACTTTGACATTGCTACACTACAACATTACGCCTTCAAGTTTTCGTGCAAGTAGGTAACTAAATATTCTTGAGAAAATGGTTGGCCAAACTGCAGACATGCTTATCTTAAAAAGCAATAATTGCGCTGAAATAAAAATACTCAACTTGAATATTTTTACAAAATCGCAAACACATGCTGTATTACTGGATTTTCTTTTGTGTTATAGCGTTTGAGACATAAAAGGTACTAACAATAATAAAGGCTCAAGTTTAGGCACAAAAGATGTATGTTCATCGCCTGTCAATATGTAAACTGTATGCTCGTCGTTTGAAAAGTTTAATTTTGAAGTTTTACCTAAGTAGTTTTTATAAAATTGTTAAAAGGTCTTATATTTGAGATTCCATGCAGTTAAGCTACACCAATTCTAAAAGTAGTGCCTCAAAATAGTAAGTTAAATTACATGTAATATAGTAGATAAGGACAAGCGCCAATTTTTTTAAATCTAGCCAAACATGCCATATGGGGGTTTAAGAGTTAAATCCGGGTTGTCCAGGCACGGTTAATATTGAATTTTCATTGTTATGTTAAACAGAGATGCGGGTATTTTTTAATGGAGTGAGAAACATGATCAGAATTTGATTTAATTTAATTAAAACAAACATTTGTAAATAAAGCTAACTGCTTCTAGATAGTTGCAAAGGGGGATGATATGGAGTAGAATTATCCCTTGGGAACATGACTTACAAAAACAGATTCCAGTAAAATAAATAGTAACGCCACTGCCATTTAATTGAGTTTAATTTTATTGAACAAACCTATTGGTAAATAGTATAACTTTCAATTACAGTTGGAATGGCGGAGTATTTTTGTAAACTTCTGGCAATTAAAAAGATGGGAATCCTTATAAATAGCATTCTGTTAGGATTCGTCCTTCATGTTGAGTAAGCAATCTTCGTATCGTACATAATAACTTACAAATTTTCCGGGGAATAAATGATGAATTGCATGAATTGATGGGTTTTAGGTTGCAACACGCACGGACACGCACAAGAGTCTTTGGTAAACTGATTACCGATTTACTCAAATTTTTCTTCTGCTGTGTATTATCCGGAATTACGCTAATACCGCAATACATGTCGTCTACAGCGACTGTTGTCTCAAAGGAGCTAATATGTATCATGAAACCATATATATTTTTTATACCAATTAACATGTATATATTATATTCAGATATAATTATGTTTATGGTCTTGCCAATTACTTGTTACTCAATATTGGTGACTAAATTGTATGCAAGGCTCCGCGAATTATCAATTTTAAAGCGGAACGGTGTGATTTTATCAATTCCTTCACTCTGTCACTGGTATTTTATAATCATGATTTCAGCGTCTGTACTCTCTTACATTCCGAGCATATTTTGTCAGTTTTTGCTCGTTTATAAAATTGTGATTTGGGATGATATATTTCGGAAATATAAAACTACGGTGCAATTTGGATTTGACTTTTTCGTTGTAGTAAATCCGCTGGTGTATTTCTTCATGAGGAGAACAACAAAACAGATTCCGAGCATGAGATGAACAAACTTAAAATCCAATTTTATTTAGAATAATGCAAAATATGTATTTTTACATTATTTTCCAACTCCTCCATTGTACGAACCTTTGCACCTCCTTTGTCCAAAATCCCAGTCGCAGGCATGACTCGGCTCGCAAAATGTAGAACCAGGTGGGTCTTGGTAGCACTCGATTTCTTCGTAGTCTCTGCCAGATCCTTGTCTACCAGCAGCTTTTCCGACCCCTGCATAAGCATAAAACTATGATAACTAAAGGCAGGTCAAAATTTATTAGATAGGAACATTCCTAGCTTTTGTTATAAATCACTTAATCTTAAAAATACCCGCCCAGTGGTTGATATTGCATTATGCATTATGAAAGTAATATTATTATAATACTAAACCTAGCCTCTGTAATTTGTGGCCGCTTAAATGCCATCTCCTGAATCAACTTTCAATATTATATACCCCCTTAATCTTAAATTAAGTTGAGATATTCTTAACGTTCGAATGAGTTTTAAAAATGAATGAATATTACTAAAAATTTGTAAAAAAAAAAAAAAAAAGACAACTACTAATTCTATATTAGTTGTTTGATTGATAACTCATAGGGCTGTTATTCCTTAATTAAGACTAATACGGTATTATTGAAAAATAGCAAATTGTATCGAAATTGAAATTGATGATATAAAATAATAACTATAGTAAAACGATAGTGGTTGCATTGGACTGTAGCCAATTATAGAAATAACTACTTACCGGCTGAACTACATGTACATTTACAAACACCCGCTGCTTGCGTGATCTCCAAGCCTGCAGAAATTGCGGCACATAAATTTTGTTAAGGCAAATTATTGTGAATAAATAATTACTTTGCAACTTACATTGCAACAAACAAAAAGCAGCGGTTGCAAGAAGTAAGAAATTCATCGCGATGTTCGGTGTTCAATTGTTAGTGAAAGCTTCGCAGAGCCTTATAAACCAAAAATTAACTGATCGTAAAACCTAAACACAATGCATGTTAGATTTAAAATTTCCCCATTATTTGCTTTGAAACAATAAATTTAGACTACATATTTGAGGTGAAACTATTGTTTTATTGTTCTACGCAGGGAAAGCTAAGCAATTTTTATCTAAATAAAATTCTAATTCTTCCTCCTGTACTATTAAACTCACTTTTAAAACTACAATTGGAATTAAAATAAAAGGAAGCCTGATTAATATAAAAGTATTTCTAATAATTAAAAAAAATTGTTTTCTATTTCGTTAAAGAATTTAAAATCTCAACTATTACAAAGAAATTTTTATCAAAAGGAATATGGAAATCACTGTGACAACAAAATGTGTATTTTCACTACATTCCTAAACTTAACAAGAATGAACTCTTTTCATCATAGAATTATATTTGCATTCCATACAACTGTATAAAGGAATTAGTTAAACTTATCCCTTTTAGCTTATAGCTATTTGGATTTTGCTATATGTTTTAAGTTGCCCTTTTTGTGGCTTGGGTGTAGGATACCTCTAGATTCATAATTATGTTAAAAAACAAAGCAATAAAATTGTGAGATGTTAGTCTGTTCGGTTTTTTCGGGGTTTTTTAAGTACCTAAAACGGGAGAAGTAACTATTTTCAAACAAAAAAACAATCTGGGTAAAATAACTGTTGTTGAAGTATTTTTGTAGTTTAAAATTTTTTTTTAAACTTTTTAAACACTTTTTAAACCAATAATACCCACCAAAGTTGACTTCTAAGCCAAGCGAGTAAGGACATCGCAACTAGAACTGACATCATGACTGGCGCCATTGTCCTATATCAGTTAAAGAAGAAGCGCAGAAATGCGCTAAGCTCGAAGCGTACTTAGGACATCATTTGGTTTGCCTCCAGATAATATCTCCCCTTACATGTACTAACTCTGCAAGTACAATTCCAACAATTCCTACTGGTGCTTGAGCACAAGTTATACAGCGCTTTCCAGTAGCACCTGCACAGTCAAATTCAAATTCCATAGCGACATTGCAAAAAAAACTAGAAATAGGAAGGGAAATTGAATAACACCAAATGAAACTGAAATCGGCTAAACCAAAGAAATTCTAACCGTTTCAAATTATCATCGCTAATTTCCCAACATGGTTTTGAATTTAAACAAAATGTTGATCAATCGACTGCATAGGTGCTACTGGGAAGCGCGATATACAAACGCCAGATCTTGCAAGATCAAGTAACAAAATCGCAGCACAGAACTAACATCATCACAGCCGGCTTTTTCAAATAATAAGTTATTTGTGTACTGTATTAATGTTAATGCTTTGTACCACCAGGCTTACCACCAGTGTCTATGGTTGCTTGTTAAGGTCCGTGTTTCAAAATAAGTAATTTAGAGTAATCTAATCAATAAAGTGTTAAGTTTGTGCGCTGCGGCGCACTGAAACTACCCTGTTGCGAATAAAATACCGAGATAAAATTTCGTGAGAGTGTAGAAGTCATCCAAACATTTCTAACGACGCCTCAAGCTTAGCTCTTGCTCATTCCGTTCTTAAATAAAATCAAATTAACAAAAAAATCTATGAAAAAAACCAACCTGTGGTTTGCCCTATAACTCGAGAACGGTTAAAGGTAGAAGAAATCTGTTGGTAGTTTTAGAAACTAGAAAAAATTTCGCGTCGAATGGTAATAACTTTTTTTAGTATGACAAAGGAACAAGGAGGTAGAAGCATTTCAAATTTCACCCTGTCTAGCTCATTTCCTAATGTACCGGGATGAAATTTGGTGAGAATGTAGAATGAGAATGTACATTGTTTAAACTTCTTTTTACAACCTGTGCACTTAAACACGAGAGCGTGTCCACAAGCCTTGTATTGCAAATTTAGCCCAACCTGTGTCTTGAAATGTTCGTTGCAACTAAAGCATTTGATTTCCTGAAGAGGGAACTGTCCCATCAATTTGCTGAACATTTCCCGTGACGACTCCGACTCTCTGCTTTACTTTTGACTGATTACCTTCGTATTCATCTTTTAGCGTAATTGGAGTTTCGTTTCGAGGATATACTTGTTGGGTTTGTTGTATGATAAGATTCAAAATTTTGATGTTTGTTTTGCATAAAAAATTATACTTTTTAATGTCTTGAGGCGATAACTTATTCACTGAGACGAAACATCGATACTTCTCCAGTTGATTGCTTTCCATGCTGTTGCAAATTTTCCTACTAGAATAACGCGAAACTTATATATTAAAGTTATTTAGTGAATTAATCGTCTATAGAGTTAAATCTAAGCACTTAATTTTATGGTTTTTTTTTGCAATTTTGAATAGTTTACGTAAATAGTTTAACTCTGTCCACAACACATATTATAAGAAATTACCTTAACTTGTCATTTAATGGAAATTTGTTGTCTAATTTCAAGATTTTAAACAAATTTTAAATAGCCAAACTTAACAAATGACAACTTGAATTTGCTGAAGTGGAACTTTTAAAGGAAGGCTTATACTTTTGAAACCCATTGGAATTATTTCCCCTCGATCTAATTCAGAAAACATCCCAAATATGCGGTTCTGTTCATTTTATAAGAAACGCCTTGGACATTATTTGTCTAATTTTTGCCTTAGGTTATAGTACATGCCTTTACTTTTTAATGCATGCAAGAGGTCAACCAATTTAAAAATACGGAATACTACAGCGGAGGCTGTTAAGTAATGAAGCTTGCGTAAATACTGTGCAAAAACAATTCGATTTATTACTTTATATGCTAAAGCCTAAATTCATTTTATGTTACTGATTTATTCTGATTGGAATGAAATGTTGGTTTTTATGCTCTTCCAACATGTTTGAATTTTTGGTACCCATTTTTCTCTAGAACATAATATAAGAATTATTAAGAAATTTTCGGGGGATGCGTTGAACTTTATTTTATTATTATATTTATTTATTTTTTATTTATTTTTTTATTTTGTTATTATTTATTATTAATTTACCATTTATTAACCAGAATTCTCACAAATGTCATGTGATGTTTCTAAGTTGAAACACTGTTTTCCCAAATCCAACTCAATTATCAGTGACTGTGAACGTTCAAAATGTAATATTACCCTTTAAGTAGCTTTAAACTAGAAAATTAGTTGTAGTATCGTCTCTAAATTGAAGAATTAACTTAAACATTTAGCATTGATAAATGGGTACCCCGATTTTGTTTTAAGCTAATGCTTGCGATAATTAAGTTATAATAAGTTATTGCCAATTAACAAATAAATTAAGTTTGCAATATCCTTATAACATAAGTTGATATGGAAAAGCAAGATATGCACAAGGGAGTTACAAACGGTTTTATGCTTTAGAATTGAAACAGAAGACTTGAATGCTTTAAAATATTTAAATAAATTGGTTGTCCATTTAATGAAACCAACATATTTGATGCTAATAAAAACGTAAAAAATTATTCAAGTAGTACGATTGAAAAATCGATATAAAAAACAAACAACAAATATTAATGGTTTTCCTTCATCCGCTGTTCAATACATTTGTAATCATTTGTAATCAAAGTGTATTAATGTTTATTTTGTTCTCGTACATAGATTGTCAGGATAAAATTTTTAGCATAACATTAGTCTTCCTACACACGAAATGATTTTGATTGGAATTTGTGTTAGCAGGTGACTAACGCTCACTTACAAAACATTATAAACTAGCCAAAACAGCCCGCCTGAAGACCGAGGTGTCTAATCCATTGAAATATTACTAAATCCAATCCAATCTAAATCCTTGGCGGCTGTTTTAAAAAACGTATTCACGGATGGTGTTTCTTATAAGCGGAACGACGACACCAGGCTCGTCTCTCGTCTGTGAAAGTGCAACTGCTATGCACGAACGGATGCACGTGCAGGAAATATAAGACAATTACAGTAGAGAATGACGTCTTCTCATGTGCTTATATAACTTGCCCGACTACCGAAATGTTGCATCACAATGTTTGCATCCAAATGGTCGCTCTCCGGTATATACTCTCTAATGCGTGTTAAGAGCAAATTGACTGCTCGCCACATAATTACACACTGTGCAATTGAATTTACTTTCACGTGTATGCGTCACGAGGTGTCGTTTCAACTGTTCGGTACTACTAAATTTTTTCAAGCAGTATTTGCACTCTCTACTCCCCTTCCCAGTGTGGCTGCGCAGATGTATCGTAAAGTCCATTTGAAAAGAAAACTGTTTGGGGCAATGCGTGCATGAAAACGATTTTTCCAATGTGTGCATTCGAAAGAAGTGCTTTACAAGGCTAACTTTTTGCTTAAAACCAATAAGGCTCGGGCAAAGTTCGCAGTTGAATGCACGTTCCGAAGAATGGACAACAGAATGGGCATTGAGGCCTCCCTGTGTTTTGAATTTTTTCTCGCATTTCGGACAAGGAAACAAT
>JAQFYP010001035.1:0-17643 GCA_034694865.1 Bilobella braunerae | reverse complement strand
TGGTTTAGGACCCTAAACTAAAGTTGTGCATATGTGGTATATTCAAACAGAGGGGACACCAGAAGGCATTCCCTTGTGAGTAGAAGAGTTTTTCGTTTGAAAATTTGCCATGGGAAGACAAACGTCAGAATTTTGAGTCTATATAATAGTTTTCAATTTTCTTCTATGCAACAGCAGCCCAGTATTAAAAAATTCTACAAAAAGACTACTAAACTCAACAGTAATGATCAAATTCAGCTTCAAGGCTCAGACTATTTTGCTCACAATAGTTACTCTACTATCTTTCACGTCCGCTGTTTGGCAACTAGTGGTAAGTACACACATTAATATTAGTAAACTAAGAAGTACTTCATTAGACATTTCCAGGTTTTGGAGATTGAAGATGGTGGTTTTTGGGTATAGTGGCCCAAACCGTGTGACTCTTTTCGAGGTTGATAAAGAAAACTTTGTCCCAATAGCAAGGTAAAAAGTGCAAGGCGTTAAGTGCAATAAATGGCCTGTTTTTAAAGAATTTGTTACAGGCGAGATGACGCGATATTTGGCAGTATTGTTTCTGCACCTTATTTCAACTCGATGCTGTTGAAGAAGAAAACTTCGGTAGACACTAAAGGACTCGAGTACGCTCTCTCCTACAACGTACCAGAAGAAGGTGATTCGTTTAAATCGTTAAAAGAAAATTCATCAAAAGTGTTGGCTTTTTTAATAGATGAGGTACTTAGCATATGCACAGAATTCCAGAAATACATCTAATACAGACTTATATGTTAGTTTGTTATTCTCATTACACAAAAGCAAGAAGCATTGGATATTGAACTAAACGTTACGGTATTAGTTACTTGCTCAATTGATTTCAATCCCAAACTAAAATTTTCAAGTCTGTTGCCCATTTTACGACTTAAAAATCTATTCTACCTTAGTTTCCAGATGAAGACACACCGTTTAATGTAACATTTCGAAATGGTCAGTCGCCAGGTGTAACAGTTTTGGGGAGGCCTTGCATGGGAGCAGTGCTTGCACCGTAAGAAAACATAATACGGCGTAGCAGAATAAATATATAAATAATTAACGTACATACTACAGAATAAATACGGAATGAAAAATAATAAATATTTTCTTTCAGTGTTTCAGAAGATGCACCACATAATGGGAAGTATGTCCAGCAGTTTCCTATTGTGTTGGTAAACATTACAGATCTGGAAAAGAAAAATATTGTTTGGGGTGGCAATACCGCTGTGTGCTCAGCGGATGGAAGTGTAAATTACGTGCCATTATCACAGGGGCAAAGGAAACTCTACTCCGCTTCAAGACGTAAGAAATTGCCAACAAATCCAGCATTGGAAGATGTTACATTATTTCTGTTTGAGGAAAACGCAAAATAAGTTTCCATTATCTTGTTTACATTAGTTACTATTTGTTTGTAAAATCCATGTGTCATCAATAAATACTATACTAAAGAAACCACTGAAAGGGTTGGTCGGCCAACCCGAAATTCACTAGTGACAATTTTACAGTGACAAATATTTTTGTGAAGAACTTGGAAGTTACTAGTAATATCAAACCTAAAATCATAGTGCTAGCAAATAAAAATACATGTATTTAGGGTAAAATATACGCGCTAAATCGAAAAAGATACTTTAATTGCCCAGGATCAGTTTTTTTTAGCCCCGTTGCGGTTTTCTTAATTATAAGAAGCAGTAACGATGTGGTGGAGAATTCTTAGGCATTTTACCCAAAATCAACAACATCATCAAGATTCCAAATTGTTAAATAAATACTTAGTTCAAATAAGGCTTGCTGTATTGAACTATGATTATTTTTTTAGCTTGTTGAATTTGGTTTTGGCTACATATTATACGATGGCGCCTGATGCCGGCCAAGAAGTGCCTTGGGCTGCGTGCCGGTAGGGAGACAATAAAAAGATAATGCCTGCCGGACAAAAATCTTTTTTAACAAAAAATTTTTATCATAAAAAATATTTTGATATAATTAAATTGAATTTGAATTGATGTGCTTAAGGATACGCTAAAAGTTTGATGTTGCTGAAAAATGATTGATTCATTAAATATTAATTTTAGCATTTCACCATTAAGCTTTGCAATTAATGGAATTGGTTTCAATTTTTTTATTTATACTTTTAACCGAAATGGAAAATTAATCGTTCAGGATATAATGTTGAGTCTAACTTGATTTGCATTTCATGCATCTTTCAAACGATTTTTTGACCTTTTCAGTTCATTCCGTAGTTGAAAGTGCATTGATGGTATTTGCAGCATTTTAAAAGTAAATATGATACAAGTTTTATATTTTTCAAAATTGATTACACCTCTGCTTCTGTGCATCTACCAAACATACAGCTACAAAACCCTGTACAGTCGCTCGGCTCTTTCTAAAGCAGCCGAAGACCATTTTGTTTTAGGAAAGGTGATAAATTCCTTGGAAACTAATTGTATAATACACGTGTTTAAAAGATATAGCGACCAATCTTATGGACCCATCTCAAAACACTTAATAATTTTAAGTTTGGAAGACACGCCTAAGTTGCCCCAGATTTACATTGAAATCAACAAGATGAACCTTCATACCCAGAGTAATTGTTTTTATCACCTTATTCCTATTTATAAAGCAATAAGTTACAGAGCAGATTACACTGGCGAAGAGAAATGGAGAGGAGAGTTTTATCCCAACCACAAACAAGCCTGGATAAAGTATCGATTCGACTTCAATTGTACCAGTGGGCCAAAGTCGCCCTATCATTTTGATTCAAACAAACCCTACAGAGAAATAACGCCGTCCCACTCGTTTTACCTGTATATAGTTCGTGCACCTCTCAACATTTGGAATCCAAGTAAAGACAACCTTATTGCAAACCATATTGAAGGTTTTAACGTCTATTTTGAATATTTCGGCATTTTGCTCGTAAATGACAAATCAGTAAACTATTCCCTCAGTCCATCGAGCAATACAATACAAATAAAAGGTTTGGTACTCACCGCAAACAGTTCTAGCAAAACATGGATTTCAATTGCGCCAACAAGCCTCACAAATACCTTTAAATTTGTGCACCGTGCAGAAGTACCATCAGACAAAGAATGGTACCGTCGTAAGCAAAGTGAATCAAACGATGCAGAATTTAAGCTTGAATTTGAAAAAGCTTCCAAAATTAGAAACCCACTATACATTGAACATGAAGATAATGAACGCTTACTAAAGTATTACCTGATAAACCTTCTTTTCTCAAAGAGGAATGCCAGTTTTAAAATAAATGACGATACTGATGCTGTAAATAAATTATATAAACCACATTTTATTGTAGACTCCAACATTTTCATGGGACACAGTTTCACAGCCTCCATTGTAGGGGGAGACTTGTGTGAATTTTATTTGTCCCCAGATACTGCAATTGTGACTACAGAATTGGACGAATATAGGTTTCTTACCTGCTATTCTAAGGAAATAATGTCGCTGCAACACTACATCGGTCCATTTCAATTCCAGCTTTGGGCGTGCCTTATACTACAAGTAGTAATGCTGGCTATTCTATCGATTATCTATATGCGCCACTTTAAAAACATGTCAAACTTTTCGCCATGCTTTTTCTTAGCGTCAACTGTAGTGGAGCAATCGCCTACCCCACCAAATATTGTCGGCAAAAATATAGTGTTTCGAATAACTTTGGGAATTTGGCTTCTTGTAAGCATAATTTTTACAAACGCATACAAGGGTATTATAATAACATCTGTGACTAAACCATTCAAAAAAGAAAGTATCAACAATTTTGAAGATTTAACAACGAAAGATCCAACAGGAGTATACAATGTTTCTGTAACCTACTTCCGTGAAACCTTGTTTAAAAGGCAGTTTGAAAATTTGAGTAGCCTTGACTTTATGATTTATTCCCCTTTTCGAAAACGTGAGATTACGGAAAGTAATAACATCATTCTTCATCCAAAATTTTACGATATGTTGCTACTCAACGAGCGAAGAATTCGCGTGCGCCTGACAGATATGGGCCCTAACGTAACTTTAAACCCTAGTCACAAAGATGACAAGCTATTTTGGAATTTGTTGAATCCTACAAAGGTGCGTGACTTGTACCTGCCTGAAGACTGGGGCACTCCCACACAATACTTGGCACATATAGAGCAAACGTTAACAAAGTGTGGCAGAACGGCATTTGTTAGCACAGCTGAAGAAGTGTCACAAGAAAAAGCATACCTAACGATACACTACCCTCATCTTCAATGGACCATTGGTGGAGGGCGCCTTCGAGACAATTATCGTGCATGGATTTTTTCGCACTATGGAAACTCAAAAATTCCACGTGAATTAAGTCATTGGTGTATTCTGGAATTCACAACAAGTTAAATGAATTTCGAAGTAATCAAATGTACCGAAAACGAAAGTACTACACTGAATGGCTCTTAGAAGGTAGAAAAGTAAATTTTAAGTTAAAAAGGCCTGTTCGTTTAAGTGATAGCATTCAAACCGTGTTTTACATATGCTTAGTAGGCGCTTTGATTTCGCTTCTCTGCCAAATTTTAGAATCTGTTTTACAGACCAGAATCTGTAGGAGCGGTTGTGCACATCTGCTTCAATTATTGGTTATAGTTTCAAAAAAAATCTTTAAATATAGTATTATTCTAAAACAACCCGTCTAAAGGTTACTTGCTAATGATGTCAATCGTGGTATGTTGAACCAAGATAACTAGATGTCGTTGCAGAACTCGTGACCTTTCCAATTAATGATGACTGTTTTATGAGGCGGATGTGGCAATACTCGCCACTTTACCCCTAAATTATACCTTTAGTGAACATTTGCGTCATTTGCGTCATTTGTGTCCCAGGCTCTGTCATGACGCGCCGCCCTGTGTCCACTTTAGGGGCAAAAGGCAGATACCCCAAACTTTTCCCTTTGCCGCACACCAGCCATTTCCCAATTCCCCGTGTCAGGACACGAGGAAGAAGAAAGCTAGAAGACACATCCCACTCCACATATACCACCGCCGTCAGCACTACTTATTTGCCAAAGTCGTAATCCGAGATGACAAACGTTAATGTGTAGAATTTGATAAATTTATCTTTGCAATTCAAATTCAACCAGAATTTGAAGCTGAAAATGAAACCCAAATAAAATTTGAACCTGATTACACGGCATAAAACATTAACCTTTGAATCATTATTATGGACTGAATAAATAATTTTATTAAATAACTGTTTTTTTTATTAATTATTTAATTAATAGTAATTGTTGAGAGTATGTGGAATAGAGGCCATCATCGGTATCTAACAACATTTCACTTTTTCTAATATATAATATAAAATCTAGGATATAGTTCCTTAACGGTGACGAAATTCTCAAATAGTAACTCCTTCGGTGTGGCATATTGTAAAAGCCCGATATTTATGTAATAAACAGTTGCAGGGGCTAGATGTATACTCTGAAACAAGGTTAATTATAGCGACTTTGCAAGTATGCAAATGATCCACTGAACTTGAAGTTTATAGGAAAAGTCTTACATCACTTACTGTTCGCATTCGCTTTACAATTACAAAGTTATTCAAGAAGACACAATTTCATTTGGAACTCAAATAGGTTAGTTTCCCACAAGGTCGTTTTTAGATTGCAGAATGATAAACACTGTAAAAATAATTTTTAAAGCTAATTTTCCATCTGTTTGGCTATCTACAACAAATCTTTATTGTGTTGCGTAAACTTAAAAATTAAAAAAAACTTTAATGATACAACAAACCGATCAGTGCTAAAGCATTTTTGTTAAAGTTTTCATTTTATTTTAAGGACTACTTTATTTTGTTTGTTGTAGAATTTGATTATCTAGAACCGCATTTTTAGTGGCCACAACCGTCTACTTGGATTTTTACTTTAAACGACAAGTTAAGTTAGACGATGATCACCGTCACAAACCTACTTGCCAACAAACCACTCTATTACCAGGACGAGATTCGAGGAGGTGGAATGTCAACTAATATTTTTGACGCAATTGTGGTTGGAGCTGGATTCTTTGGTAAAAAATGACTAATTATATAATTTTAAATATATTAAACTTCAGTATATAAGTTTTGCTTTGAAATAGTGTAATGTATCAGTTAGCTATGTTATTAATTTGCCTCTCATAACACTTTAATGTGATATATTTATTTGCGCATACTTGGGCTTAGTTGCCTCCATAAATTGCGCAAGTTTGGCTTCAGTTGCAACGTGTTCGAAGCTGGCGGTGGCCTACGAGGCGTTTGGTACTTCAACTCATATCCAGGAGCTCGCGTTGATTTGGAATATTCTATTTATCAGTTTCATAGCCAAGACCTTGGCCATAGCCAAGGTAGAGATTTTCAGTGGACCGAAAAATTTCTGTGCAGAGATGAGTTGCAGGCCTATTTTAACCATGTCGACAAGAGTAACAATTTTAGCCGCGACATAAAATTTAACACTCGGGTCACATCCGCCACCTTTGACGCAACTTCCAACTTCTAGAATGTAACCGCTTCCGATGCAGCAACAGCGCAATGTTTCCATCTCATTCTTTGCACTGGCTACGCCTCCAAGCGTAACTATACTACCATTCCTGGTCTGCAAATTTTAGCCGGAAGCGCTACCATTTCGCTGATTCGATAAACGTAGGTCAGGTCAATTTCCCAGGAAATTGGACCGAAAGCAAAGCACTTGACTGTGTTCCAGAGAACTCCAAACATGACACTTCCCATGCACCAAAAGGATCGTAGTTCAGATTGGAAATTTCCAAAACCAGAGGAATGTAACAAAATTCAAAATCAAAATAGAAATAATTTTGCGGGAATTGGACTGAGTTTCGATAACAGAAAGTGCGCTGACGCTACTCCAGAAGAGAGAAATGCCCTTTTTGAAAAGCTGTATTTGGAAGGTGGGTTCGGATACTGGCTTGGAATTTTCTGTGACACGCTATTTTGTCCCGAGGCAAATGAACATGCGTACCAGTTTTGGCGCCAAAAGGTATCTTCTCGAATCTTGGATCCAGTTAAACGCAAAATCTTAGCACCCGCTCAAAAGCCACACCCGATTGGCACCAAGCGTCCTTCTCTAGAGCAATCCTACTATGAAGTTTTCAATCAACCTAATGTGGACCTCATTGACATTAACAAGAACCCTATTAAAGAGGTGACGCCCTCTGGCCTGCAAATAACCAATAATGAAGAAGTGGTAGTGGATATAATTTTGCTGACAACAGGATACGATTCTGTGACAGGAGGTATCCTGGATATCAAAATTAGAAATGAAACTGAAACTCGATTGCAAGATGCATGGAAGAATGGAATGCTGAATGCTGAATTCCTAATAACGATGATAGGATTCCCAAATTTATATTTTATATTCGGACCGCAGGCAACAACGGCGTTCTCAAATGGACCGATCCTTGCAAAAATACAATCCGATTGGCTCCTAAAACTTTTTGTGTGGATGCGCATGTCCGGAAAAATAAGAGTAGAACCCAAGTTGTCCGAAGCTGAGAAATGAACGGCATTGGTTTATTAATGCTGGAACAAGTCTAAAAAAATAGAACCGTTGAATTTTACCGGTAGTGTGCCAGTGTACTGCAACGCTCTATTGGAGTATAGCAATAATAATTACGAAGCGTTTGATTTCCAGTGAGAGGAAAAAATTCAAAACGTAATGTAAAACAAAAACACTTAGACAAGATAGGCAGCTTACTGTATACATTCGTGCCAAAAAATCGAGAATAATTGGTGGTAAGGATTAGTATGATTCAGTAAATAAACTCAAAAAAATGATTAGGATTTTAGGATTTTACAGTACTGGAAATACAAAAATGAGAGTATAAATTTTGTACTAAAAACTAACATTAATTCGTTAAATTTTTGCGTTTTGTTTCGTGTTTTCCCACAAGTAAACCGAACAAGTCTAAATTAAACCAGATTTTTGAAAGTTTACAACTGCAAAGAATGGCATACCTTACAGAAAAAGATTTCAGTTAACTTGAACTTTAAGTTAGCTTTACGAATTGAAATTTTGCAAAAAGAACGTGTGTAGGTGACATACAGTAAGATTGTAAGAGGGAGTTCACTACCTACGAATTAGGATAGTGTGGCTCACGCCGAGCATGCATCTATAATGGCAAATTTATGTCACTCTTTTAAAACTTGAAAACTTATAGAACTATAATACTTATAAAAACTGTGACTCTTTCATTGGTGACACAACGGTACAGCAAGTTATCTGGACAGTACAGCATTATTTTTCAAATTATAAAATAATTTGGAATTTTTTTTAATTAGTCTCCAATGCGCTACCTAAAGTTATACTATTTCCATTACTTTTAATAATAGAGATACACAAAAAATAATTCTCAATAAAACAAAAATTAATAAGGTACTTGTACAAATTTATTATTTACAATTTCTGTAGAAAAGTTTCTTGGGATTATTTTGATTAGTCAAGTCATAATTTCAAATGCAACATTATTTAAATTAACATCGTGCAGTTGGCAGATGGCAAAAATACACGTGAATTAAAAAAAAAGTCACACGAAAGGTAACTAGTTTAGGGTGAGACCCCTGAGCAAACATAGTTTTTCAGGTTCGATGTATGCTGTGATGTAATTTTTTTACATGACGCGCGTGAAGCAACCTAACACGAGATTTTCATTTGTGATAAATGCAAATTTTTCTCAGACTGTTCACTTCTTACCTCAATTTTGTCAAAAACTTGGTAAGTTGTAAGTAAGTGTCGTAAGTTGAGTACCGCCATAATTACTTTGGCCGAAATTATGTAGCTTAGCTAAACTAGCCAGTACTTGGACTGGAGGTTTCGTCAATGAATTTCCGGACTAATATGTTGGAGCATTGGTTAGTTTTGCTAAGCAATTTCTATTCAAAACCAAACCTAACCGCTCCCATGCATTTCTCGGTACACTAATGTAAACTTTCAACTGTAATCATCTTTTAGTTAATCTCCTATTAAATAACAAGAAATTTTCCCATCACATCCCAAGGCTTTTGCAAAATGTTGTAAATTGTTGTTGGTGGTGAGTCGTCAGGCATCTACTTTTTAGTGAATAGTAATGAGGGATAGATGTAGAGGCAGCAGTAGATTCTAGATGTGAAAGCGCAAGTCTAACTCCCAATTTTGATAGGAAGTTAATCTTATTCTGTAGGATAGTAATTGGCGGGTGTTTTTTAATCAGAGCCACTGAAGACATACCTCACAAAGGAGTGACTATAATTGTCCTGGATGCGTTCCTATGGTATTTGTATGATGCTAAACTAAGAAGTTCCGTTTACCATTTAGTCTATAGAATTGGACAAAATATAACTTTAATTACTTGATAATGCGGTTAATACTTGATAATTGGTTGATTTTACCGAATTCCAGGCAGACGAAGTATGTGGGTTTTTAAATGGTAACTGCAATAGCACTATTCAGGTAGCGCTGTTGTGCATTTTTGAGCACATCGCAATCCTATAACCCTAGACGCCAGCGCGGTACAAGAAGAATGGAGTGGACTATGATAAGTTGCAACAGTTTTGTGATGAAGTTCATTAAGAAATTCCGTGTGTATTTGAGGGCCCACTTCCCAGCCGCCGAGGCAGCGTGCCCTGTGGTGGCTGCATTTTTTAAGTAACACCTAAAGGGGCCGTGAGGTCCAGTTGGACACGATTTTTGTTAGTTCCCACTGGCTTTTTGGAATTGAATATTGTGATTCTCCCCATAAAAAGTGCCATATGACCATTTGCGTCTACGCTCCAGAGCTAGCAGAAGAGATGAAAGCACTCCGCAACGGAGTATTTCTCTACTGTTAGCCTATCCGGAAAATCTGCATATGCAAATTGATAGCGTGGACGCGTAAGCCCAAAGAAGTAGTTCCTTATGGAAGAATCCTAACTTTCCCGTAAGGCGCCTAAATTCGGTGCGATGATTTAGTCGTGTTATCATACCTCCTAAAGGTGCGAAGATGATAGGGAGGCCTTTGGCAGTGTACGCCGTGGCAGTGCCCCGTTTGAGGCCTGAGCGGTGTGGGTAGAAATCCTTGAACAGTATTCTCATTGACGTCAAATTCTCAGCTAATGTATAATGAATATAACCAAGTTTAAAATCCCAGAGAATACAATTACATCAATTGATATTACCATTGTTCTCACACAAAGAACCTACTCTAATTCTCACTTAAAAACACGGACCGATGATTCTAGCGTCAGTATATATATAGTTCATTTCCCAGGTGGAACAACTACAATTACACGCAAGAATTAAAAAAACAAACAGTTCGATATTGCAAAAGCAAAATGAGCGATTGGGCCATAGAAAATTATTTTTCTTTAACCGACTCATTGTATTGGTTACATGAATGCAAGCCCTTTGTGATTCTTATAAGCGTGATATATGTTGCGCTAATTTTTGAAATTAAGAAAAGGATGGAACGGAAAGCTTCATTTACCGCAACAAAAGCTCTTTTTCTGTGGAATTTGTCACTTGCTTTATTTTCCATAGTTGGTGCATTTCGTACTGTTCCAGAACTGTTTCTGTATTTCCAATACGAAAACCCAATACACAAATCTATTTGTGAAAGGTAAGGCATTTACATAATTGTATGTAATTAGGGCGTTTAATAAAAAATAATGTTGTGTATTGTTTTGTTTTGCTACCAGCGAGTTTAATACAAGAACAACTTCGGGGTTCTGGACCGTTCTCTTTGTGCTGAGTAAATTTTTAGAATTTGGTGACACTCTGTTTTTAGTTTTGCGCAAGCGGCTACTCATATTTCTTCATTGGTTAGTTTTATTTATATATACCCTTATGTGATTATATCCGTTATGGTTAATGTTTTGAAGCATAAATGAAACATGTCTAATCAACGTAATCACTAAATTAGTTAAATTCCTTAAGGTATCACCACGTGACGGTGTTTTGCTATGCTTGGCTCAGCTACACTTCTTTAAATTCAATGACATCATGGATGATTCCATTGAATTTTACGGCTCACTCATTTATGTACACATATTATGCTATTCGCGTAAGTGCAGAAATAACAATGCGAACTACGTAGCAAAAATTTGAAACAATTGAAATGAAAAACGTTAAAACGCAAATAGAAAAAACTGAATTTGAGGCAAATGATACTAGAAAATAAATACTGTCTAGTGCTCTGCTAGAATTCTAAAAACTTTAAAAAATTAACGTGTATTCAGAGGCTATAATCAGTAAAATTGTAATCAAATATGTTTTTTAACAGCTCTACTGCTTTGCACAACAATAATGTAATTAAAATCAAATTGTTTGTGATCTGATGATTCATTTTTAATTTTGTAATTTAGGCTCTAAAAATTCCAACGCCAAAAGCAGTGGGCATGGTAATTACAACAATTCAAATACTGCAGATGGTGATTTTATTTGCCGTAAACGACTACGCCGTAGCTTCTATACATACTGGCAAAAGTTGTAAAAACCAATTGCTGGACATGTATTTTTCCCTAATGATGTTCTTTTCGTTTATTGTTCTCTTTATACGCTTCTTCAAGAAAGCGTACACGAAGTCTACTAAAACATTATAATATCCATTTTATTTTGATCTATATGAATTACCGATAAGCTTTATCGCTAATAAATACTTATTATCATAAACGCTGATCATACACAATTCCTATAAAAATTTATTTTACTTTCAACTAGGAATGAATTATTTTTAATTTTTCTAAATAATGAAAGTTATTATACGCTTGTCTAAAAGATTATTCCATGTAATGCCAAAAAAGCGACACCATGAATGGCTGATTGCATTAGTTTTAGTGCAGGTGATTGGTATCTATGGTAATTCAGAACTAATATCAAATTTGGTCTTCCAACTTATTTAATTCTGCTGGGATAGCATTTGTAATACAATTATGCTATTGTATTGTCATGGATCGTGTTCCGGAAATGTTATACTAAAATAATTGACTGCACACGTAAGTTTAATGGGTGGTTAAACTTTTATTTTCAAAATAAAAAACAATTACGTTACCAAATTTGTTGTTGGGTTCAAAAATATTTACTTCACCCTTTTTGCGTACTTAAAAAAAATGGAACGGAGTGACATCTGACAATTTTATTACTCTGTTTTTCAACAATGTAAAAATGCCAGAAACGTATTCTGGCAGCTACAAAATCAAAGGGAACGTGTTGCCAGTTGCTCTGTAGCGTTAATTTCTTTTGTAGCGAAGATATAATTGTTAGAAATTGTAATCATGAAAAGCACTATTATGCAAAAAAAATAGGGTTAAAAATCTAAATACTTTGTAAGTGCAATGATGAGTTAAGGCAAGTTGTCATTTATCAATTACTTAAGAAACGTTTTTGACAAAAAGCAATTTATGTGCATACAAAGTGAAAATAAAAATGAAGAAGCAACAAAGTGATTGGTTTTAGAAAAAATATTATAGCATGGCAACTTGTCATTCTGCTATGAATGTAATTAATTTCATGGAGAATTTTTAACCTAAATAAAAAATTAATTCCTTGCGGTTAAATAAAACTGATTTTAATACTTTGCTTTTGTTCTTTGTACAATGCTAAGTTGGTGTGATAGATTTACTTGTTGAGTTCCTCATAGTTGAAAACAAGCGCATTCGATTAATTAAAAAATGATTTTCATTTTACGTTTTTTCCAAATGGTTCTACTTTGTGTACCTTGTCTCTACCTCAGTTGTAGCCACAAAGTTCTCTATAGCAGTCCCGTACTTAATAAAGCAGATGAAGACAATTTTGTTTTGGGGAAGGTAATAAATGCATTGGAAACAAATAGCATAATCCACGTTATCAAAAGGGGTAATGACCAAACATTCGGACGTATAAAAAAACATACAATAATTTTGAGTATGTATACTACGCCGAATATGCCAATTATATACATGGAAACTAACAGGATGAGGCGTCATATCCAAAGCAATTGCTTTAATCACCTTATCCTTATTCATGAAGCAATAAGTTACCGATCAGATTACTCAGGCAAAGAACCAAACAATGGAGAGGACAATTTTACCCAAACCAAAAAAACGCTTGGATAAGGTATCGATTCGACTACAATTGTAGCAGTGGGCCTAAGCTGCACTACGACTCCGACTCGAACAAGTCGTACAGAGAAATAACGCCGTCTTACTCGTAGTATTTGTATATAATTCGCGCACCGCTCAACACTTCGGATCCGAGAAAAGACAGCTTTATTGCAGAGTATATTTATGAGTTTAATCCATATTTTGATTATTTTGGCATTTTGCTCGTAAATGACGAATCATTAGATGGCTCACTCAGTCAATCAAAAAATAAACTACATATTTTGGGATTAGCACTTACCGGCAATTTGTCAAGCATAATATGGATTTTAGTAGCACCAAACCACCTTACAAATTCCTTTGAATTTGTGCATTGGGCCGAAATACCAGCTGACAGAGAATGGTACCGTCGCTAGCAAGATAAAACAAACTACGCAAAATTTAATCAGCAATTCAAAGCAGCATTGAGAATTAGGAACCCAATGTACATTGAAGACGAAGACAATGAACGCTTACAAAAATTTTACATGGTAAACATTCTATTCTCGAAGAGGAATGCAAGTTTCCAAGTGGGTGAAGAAGTTAGCTGGCTAATTAATAGAATATATAAACCGCATTTTTTTGTTTACTCTATTATTTTTATGGGATTGCACGGCTCCACAACTAACATTGTTGGAGGAGACTTATGTGAATTTTACTTGTCACAAGATACTACGATTGTCTCTACAGAAATAGACGAATATATTTTTCTTACCTGTTATTAAAAAAAAAGTATCTCTGCAACAATACGTCTGTCCATTTCAACTAGAGTTTTGGGGTTGCCTTATACTGCAAGTGGTTATGCTTGCGACTATCCATTATCTACATGCGCCACTTTAAAAGTGTTTCAGACTTTTCTCTTTTTTTTTTCTTAGCGTCAACTTTAGTAGAGCAATCACATACGGCACCAAACACTGTTGAAAAAAATTTAGTGTTTCGAGTAACTTTGGGAATTTGGCTTCTTGTTAGCATAATTTTTACAAACGCATACAAAGGTTATAACATTTGTAACTAAACCATTCAAAAAAAGTATAGACAATTTCGAAGGTTTAACAACAAAAGATCCCACGGCAATTTACAATGTTTCTGTAGCCTACCTTGAAGATAGCTTACGGATGAAAAGGCAGTTTGAAATTTTGAGTAGATTTGATTTTATGATATATTCTCCTTTTCATCATCGTGGGATTGCAGAGGTTGATGGCAAGCTTCTTCAACCAAAAATCTATGAAATGCTGCTACTAAACGAGCGAAGAATGCGCATGCGCCTTACTGATAGAGGTCACAACGCAAAGCTACGCCCAAGTTTCAAGTACGACAAATTATTTTGGAACTTGTTGAACCCAACAAAGGTGCGTGACTTGTATTTGCCCGAAAACTGGGGCACTGCTACGCAATATTTGGCGCATATAGAGCGAACTTTAAAAAAGTGTGGCCGAACAGCATTTGTTAGCACTGCGGAAGAAGTTTTACAAGAACAAGCATACCTAAGGATACAATACCCTCATCTTCAATGGACTATTTTTGAATTTTTTTTGAAGATTTTTTCTCACTATGGAAAATCAAAAATTCCGCGTGATTTTAAGGCATTGGTGTATTCTGGAGTTCACAACAAGTTAAATAAATTTCGACGCAATCAAGTGTACCGTAAACGAAAGTACTACACTGAATGGCTCCTAGAAGGTAGAAAAGCAAGTTTCAAGTTAAACAGGCCCGTTTGTATAAGTAATAGCATTCAAACGGTCTTTATGTTTGGCAGGAACTCTGCTTTCTTTCTTTTTTGCCAAGTTGTAAAGAGCATTTCACAAATAGGAAAAACTTATAGAATGATCTTTTGCAGTTTTGCGTATATAATTCAAATATTGAGTACAGTTACAAGTTATTATTGGCCTAAATTATCTTTAAACATCAAGTCGAAATTTTTTTTGCTAGTTCTAAGCTGGTCTCTATCTGGATGGATACCAACATGTCTAATAATTCAGCCGATGATGGACACCAACAGTAAATTTTTACTGACGCTACAGTTTTTAACTATTTATTCGTTATATCATATAGTTATAATAACTATTTTGACACTCACGGCCTAAGTGTGATAAATAATCATTTTGGTTTACAAGAGTTTCGATAAGTAATAAAATTACCACTAGGTTGAAGCTATGTTTGGACCAAGCCGAAACGTGTCACTTCTACCTGAAGTAAACCCAAGCCTAAAGAAAGCAACCACTACAGAAGTATTTTTAACATGTTATGCCCCACCAAAATTTAGGAAACAGGAATATTATTTAATAATTAGGCTAAAAGGTTTTGGAATCCGGTGCAGTACCTCAATCATGGTGCAATTCGATTGTCATAACTATCCACACAAAAAGGCGACAATAAAAGATCTCACAAACTACAGGCCTATTACACTGTTAAACACCGTGTTGAAACTGTTTAATACTAGTCTCGTGAATAGTTTTAACAACTGGATGATGAAACACAAGAAGCTCCCAAAATTTCAGGCAGGGTTTCAACGAGGAAAAAGCACACACGATCACATAGTTGTGCTTTCATCCCTCATTCAAAAACAGAATAAAACGCCTGTTTTGTGGAACTCCGGTAATTTTTCGACACTCCTAACTCACTCTGGTCTTTTGCATAAGGGGTATCGGAAAACTTTATTAAAGTGTTTGAAAGCCTTTATGTGCAAGCTGCAACACAAAAAAAAGCTCGGAAACGGGGTCAACTAAAAAAATCAAAATAACGAAATGAGTACTCCAAGGCGAGTCAGCTAGTCCGCAACTCTTTAAACTATGTATTGAAGGGCTGTTCAAAAAGTGTGATTCTGCCAGATTGCGGGCATTAAGATGTTATCTATTCTTGTACATCATCTCTTCTATGCGGATGACTTTGTTGTTTTAGCCTCATCCAAAGAAGTTCTACAGGAGAAAAGTAACTTTGCCTCAAACTTCTCTCACTCAAAAGCGCGAAAGTCAAACTTAACAAGTCGCAAGTAATCGCCTTTTGCGAAACGGGAGGCACACAAAGCTAGATCGATTCAAATGGCGGAAATTTCATATACAAACGGTCAAAAGCAATGAGTACCTTGGTGTCATTTTTTCATTTAATTGTATACTCTTGGCGCCGTCAGCAAAGGACACGCAGCATCATCTACGCTACAAAATCTTACTCGCACTTCCCAAAATTTCATTATACCTACAATACAGAAGTTCTTTGACTCAATCCTGCTGACAATGCTGCTGGGAATTGGTTTTTGACACAGTTAGAGCAACTCGAAGCAACTCAACATCGCTACTTAAAGCAAGCTATTGGCCTTCTTATATGTACTCCAAAGTATTATACTTATATGCACTCGTTAGACTCGAAATAGGCATAGGGCACGTAAAAACTTGCTGTGGCAAAACTCGCCTACTCGTTCTGGCTCAGACTGATTGGTGCATGAGAGAGAAGCCTTCTAAGCGCGGCATACACACAACTTTGATAAAATGCAGCTCCACCGGGATCAAACACAAAAAATTAGTGTACACAATTGCGCGAGCTTCTCTCCTCGGTCGGGCTATCTTGGGTGTGGGAACTCAAAAGCTACAACTATGCCCAAATAAACCATGATCTATTTCTGTAAAAAAAAACACACTGATTGGCAATACCGATATTGCTGCGGCTAAAAAGGTCTACTACCATGCCGCACTACAAGAACTTGGTCGAGCCCCACTTTGGAGCGAAGTTTTACCAAAGGACACTAATGCCAAGCTATGCCGTTAAGCGGAATTCCTAACTACGCCTGTCCAGAAACTCGGTACTGAACAAAAGGAAATGCGTGCTTACAAAAATATCCAAGTTCTGCGGTAAGTCACTTTCACTAACTCATGTACTGGGGCAATGCGCCGCTAACCAAGGAGAACATTCCTAGGAATGGCGCAGTCAACCAACGCTGGAGAAATTATAAACCGATTTGAAAGAACGCCACATTCAATGGTCCAATACAAAGCCCTACATATATTTATGTGTAATTTTATTTCTAAATATTCAAAAAATCTATACGAAACCTAAATTTAACAAATATGCTTGTTGGTAGCTGGTGTGCCACCCTCGTTCTCAAAGTTTATTTTATATTATTTTAGTTTTTTAGATCTAAAAACTAACAATATAAATTACAATACAATATATAAGTACAAGTACTTGTTTATCAAATAGTCTCACAACAAATTACCACAAACAACAGTAAGGTAGCCGCAGCAGTCTAGTGGTGATTGCACCGTACTCTCCACACTTTACTCGTGGGCTTGAATCCCACGGCCGCCTTTGTCTTCATATGGTTTTCCCGCTGGGGTTTTCCCCATAAAACTTTGGCCCTAATTGGCGTGAGGACATCGGGCATAGGGCTCCCCCGCCCCCTAGTGGGAGGCTAGAGCGCGCCCTCGAGCCCCATATGCCACCGCCTGCAGGGGGTTGTAGCAAATCATAATAAAAAATAGACTCACAACAAATTCTAGTAAGTTCGACTGAAGCCTTGCTCGTGCACGGACGTGTCACTAGAGAAGTCAAGAGTGTTCCCTTGTTTGTATTACGTCA
>JAQFYP010001034.1:0-17643 GCA_034694865.1 Bilobella braunerae | reverse complement strand
TTTTGCAAGCTAGCACACCTTCTTTCCGCTTTCAGTTTCGTTTTGCGTTTATCTGCCTCAAAGCGATTCAGAGGAAGACGAGAAGGCGGGAATGCCAAATTCAATTCTGCCGGATCTTTATTCCTGTTTCGCTTCATGAATTCAAATGCAAATTCAATGGAAATGATCCCGATCTCACCACTACACCCAACATCTACGCCTCTTCTAAAGTGAAAGTAGAAAGTGAAAGTAGAGAACTTTTGTGATACAGTTTACTTTTATTTGGTTAAAAAATAAGCGAGTATTTTGCTTGAACCCTAGCTCATCACAAAATTCGAACAATGTTATTTAGCTTTACAACCAAAGTTCTCCTGTAAAAACAAGAAAAAAGCTTATTTTATTTTCTGGAAAATGAGATGATGGATTTTGAAATTCCCGTTCCAGGGAAAGTCCAGTTTTACAACTGTCCTAAAACTGAACAATTTGGATTTTCCCGGGTCCAGTTCACAGTTTATGACTTTACTTTGTTTGGGAAATTCAAATCTCCAGAACATTTCCAGGACTGTAAATCCAACCCATATCTCTTCCCACTTTCAGTAACCAAAAAAGGTAAAGCCCGGGATTCGCAAAGTTGGTCTCTTAAATTACATCTTACGATTTTTTCCCTTTTGCAGACCTGTTTTTAAATTTTTATAAAGTTAAACTTATAACTCATGTGCTAACTTTAAAATTTTGCATTTACAAACTTTTCACGGTGGAAACAGAGAACGATAAGTGAATTTAAGAACTTTAAAGTTAGTGGGCGACGACGCGTTATGTTTGGGAAACGCTAGATTAATGCAGTAAAATTTTGTATTTAAAAACTCAAATTATATTTCATATTAAAATTTACCAATGAAATTTCCGGCTATTATTATACCTATTTTTTTTCAAAAATAAAAATTACGCTTCGTTTCAACATCAATTTTCACTTCAGGTTTATGATGTTACTGCACTTTTATAACATTTTTTATTTAAATGACGTGCGTCAAATGGTTTTTAATGGAATTGGAAAGAGAGGGAAAGTTTTGTGCTAATAAGATTTAATGAATCACAAGAGTAGAGTTGAGAAATAAATTCAAACTTTCTCCAACTTTCTTTCTTGCTTTCTCTTTAATCTTCAATTAATTTAACATAGGAATTAGTCTCTGAGGTGGCAGGGCGGAAATTCTTCAAAAGCAGGAAACCTAAATAAATTGAGCAAATGAAAGAAAAAAGAGAAAGTTGACATTTTTTTTTAATTTCAAAAGCCTCTTCAAAGTGCAAAGGAATATTAATTTCCTCTCTGTTTTCACTCTTTCCTTTCGCTTTGCATTGCTTATTTAGTACAACTCTTGACGCTTCAAGCGCATGAGCTTCAGTCGTTTTCATTTGAAGCATTTTGAGAAAAATTCAGGAAGCTTTGAATAGTGTTTTGAAGTGCGAATGCCATTCTGCTCTCGGACTTTTGCGTACGTGTCTGAGTTAGTCTGTGTTGTTGTGTTGCGCGTTGTGCACAACTAGTAACCAAGTGCCGCGCCGCGGGGCTGCGCGGCTAGTATTTTGACAGCAAGCTCTTTTCAATTGTACCAAAATAATTCCAATTCTTTATCTAACCAGGCATCGTTTTATCTTATCAATCATTATCTTTTTTTTTTGTTTACATTTTATCAAACAACGTTTATGTTCTATTCAGGATATCTCCGCAACATTTTCCATTTAGTTTGCAAGGTGGAACAGTTCCTTAATTAAAAAAATGTACAATTGAGATATCTTGGATACTATCGACAATATCTACTGAGAATCGCACTGAAACGGAACGGTCCAATGCCCCGAGCGGAAAAAATTTCAAAATTTCATACAAAAATATTTTCACAATATGGAATTCTTTTGCTCAACATTTATTATAGAATTTTAAATTAAAATTTGAGAATATCGAATTTCTATCTCAATGGAAATTGGAAAAAAAAATTCCAAGTGTACACAGTGAGAGTTCATGAAATTGATTGAGTGTGCGTTGACATAGCTTCTAGTCTTATTAGTAAAAAAACGTTACAATTTTTAGAAATTTTTTTATGAAAACAAATTTTTTTTAGAAATGATATTTTTTTTTCGAGAGAGAGGTGAGATTGATGTTCATATTTTTATAGTGACAGAAGATTCCTGTCATTCTTCTCCTTTCCGCTTTTTCCGAAAGACTTTCTCTGGGGAAAGTCGACTTAACTTGTTTTATTTCTTTCGGCAGAGTGCGTTGTATAAGTCTCTTTTTGAAAGTGAGACTAACGTCAATAACGTCTTGTTTAGTCTCTTCTGAGACACTTTGGGATGGGTTGACGAGGCTCAAAGACTTTCGCCTCTATAACATCATGCAACGAAATTTAGTCACTTTCACTTCACACTTCACAGTTACGCTCTCTCGCTCCGCTCTAACACTTCCAGGCACCTTTTCAATAGCGAAAACACCCTTCGACAAAATTTAAATTCTACTCAATTGAATTATGTATCGAAGCCAAACATGCCCATACGAGGACGGATCACACTCAATTTAAGCCATTCAAATTTAAAAAAAAAAAACTTTTCTAAACATTCATAAAATTTAAAAACAATGTAATTTATTAAATTAGTTTAAAACAATAATCTAAGATTTCTTCAGCTTCGCTGTTGGAACAAATAAACATGGGTTTAACCTGAAAGTAAAAGTTGGAAAATTAGTGGAGAGTGAGAGCTTGAGCACAAACTCGTGTAAGGGGTTATTGGCCTTGGTTAGATTAACTGTGAGGCAGATTTTTGTTTTAGAAATTGGAACTTAAAAAAGATTTTGAAAAGTCCAGTACCTAACTATTAGTTATTTTAGAGTGACATTTTTATTCCAGATGGATGATGCGGTAATGTAGATTAAGGATACTTTCTCTTTTAGTTGTCCTTCTCTTGTCTCACTTTCACTTCCACGTGCCTCATATTTCCCATTCTTTGCTTCCGGGAGGTATCGATTATACTGTATTTGTAGAGAAGATTTTACATCCAGGAACTAAACAACTCAAACAAACTTTTCTGAGCAATAAAATTTTTTTTGTAGTTTAAATTGTTTTCATAAGCGATTTGTGTTTGCATTTGTAGAGATTCACACATAAAACAAAGCTTAGCTAAGTTTGCATTTAAATTGTAGGTTAGGTTTAGGTTTTGCAACGCTGGAAGCATCTTTTAGTGAAGCCATTTAGCGGCCAGCGACATAGGAAAGCGATTTCAGTTTCAGCCGGTTGTATGTGGTTGCAAGATTTATTGCAGTCCATTTATTTGCAGTGCTTTGCGTCAATGCGGATACAAGGATACACTCAATCAATCAATCGTTTATTTGACATTTAGGCATAAGCCATGTCAACACGAATTACAGGTTACATTTTGAAAATTTAGAGTAGTACATGTAGTTTGGTTGTAGTTGTACAAATACAAGGACACACTGTGTACGGTTCGTGTATTTGTAGCTTCCGGTACAACAGGTAGGAACAGGGAATGAAATCCGGGAAGTTTGGAGTGGTTTTATTGCTAAACGCATCTAATTACAGAGCTAATCAAAGCCCCATGCACTTTAATTACTTTTCAAGGGTCTAATTGTAGCCCTTAGAATCCAATTCCAAAAAGAATTTCAGCCTGGGCGAAACATTCCGCCCAGGGAAAGAACCGCTTCCTTTCCGCACTCATTGATTGGTTCAATTTAGGCAGTGTTACTATGCCTCTACGGGCTGCTTTGACAATTTCGAAGAAAATCTACTAATAAAATGCCTACACGAGATTGTTGTTTTTCTATGTACATGCGTGTTACAAAATATAGTGTGAACATCACAAGATATACCATGAACATCACAAAATACACTTTGAACATCAGAAGATAAGATTTGAAGATAAGAAGAGTTGTGCACATCACGAGATACTTCGTACAATGCCACGAAGTAAATTGAAAATGTCACGGGATGCATTGGGAATATTACGATATGCCTACAGGGCGTTAAAAAAATTATTGTAAACGAAATGTTTTAAAATCATTGCAACATCATACACAACAATTTGAGCTTCAACAACTTTAGCTTCAACGCCACTCTTGAAAATTTAAATTTAAATCTTGGCATTTTCTAAATGTTTCGGTTAGTTAACGCGACAAGTACGTCTTGAAAAAATGTAGAATTATTCGATTAGAAAAATGCGGTAAATATTTTTTTTTTTGTTTTTTTTTTGCGAAATTTTCAGACTTTTTTTAACTTTTAGGGTAAAAGTTTGTAAACGTTTTTGCGGCTTAAGGAACCGTTATGAAGTTCTATGTCATGTTATAGTTATGTGATGAGCGCTTTACACAGCCTTATTTATTATTTACAGGAGAAAGTTACATTTGTAAATCATTTAGAAAAGAATCAAAATTGTAAAAAATTTCATGCACAGGAAAACAAAGCAAACATTGTCTTACTTTTACTTACCTAAATAACTCAAATTGATTTTAACGTAACGTAATCATAAACTCTTTATTATGTGATTGTCTTAAAAATTATATTTTAACAGGTGTTGAGAAGAAACCTGACCATTAAGAAATCAAGTTAGTTAGTTAATTGTTAGTTAAGTTAATTGGACAATTTCTAATCGAGGTGCAACAACAGGTGCATGTATAAATTAGCTAGTTTGAGCTGGGCAATCAATCTGATTTCAAATTGTTACATTAAAAAATGTTGTAAACGCTTCAAAACAGGCATTTTTAATGGTGTTTTTCAATTTAAACATTAAACATTTGTTCTGAACAAACAAGAATATATAATTCTCGTATTCGGAATTACAATCAACAGTTGATTAATAATACTGCAAAATTAAGCAAACATAAACCAAGAGGAGATCAATGTTATAGAACTAAACTACAGAAAACATGATGCTGAAAATCATGATTTGTTTTCAAACGGTGTAAACAAATAGCGAAGCTAATATTACACTTATGATTTTGTTTATTTTTTTTTGTATTTGCTTGTCTAAACTTACAATAATGTTTCGAGTATGGTTGAATGACTTTTTTAATAACTAAAAAAAAAGGCGTGGGTTGCGGGAAAGTTCAATCATTCATTTTACACCCTTTTTAGAATATTGAACAATACAACGTTCTTTAGAAATGCATTTTGAAATGACTTCTTTTGTAAATGCGCTGACAGATGGATAAATTCCTTCTTCTTTAGAATGACAAATTTGAATTTTGAAGAGTTTTGTTTTAGAAAAACTTTTTACAGCTAGAATTTGAAGAGTAGCATTGTATTTGTTGACGTTTCACTTTTTGCTAGTTGTTTTATTGTTTCCACTGTTTGTTTTTTAGAAGCAAACATCTTGAGATGGAGTGTAGGAGACGTGGATTAATGAGATTCAGGCCCTTCAAAATGAACTCTAACATTTGGAATTGACTGATGATTTCATGCTTCATGAACAAATATGAACAAATAAACAGAATATGAACATATTCAATTGAAGGAGAACACGCACAGATCCATTAGCCAATCAGATTGGATTATAATTTGCAGAACTGTATCAAAATATTGCCTCAATGGAAAAGTCATGTTATAAGCCTCCCTAATCCTAGACCTACATTATTTGCCTTTTAAAATTATAGTTCTAAAAGTAAATAGTCTACGTAAATATCTACAAATTTTCCACGTAAATGTCTACGTGTGTTTGCGCAATATCTGATTGCATTAGAACTCGGAATTGAAGAAACAAAGTTTGTTTTTCAAAATCTATTTGAAAAGAGAACATTTGCATTTTTAAACAAAAATTTTTATGTGAGTTAGACTAAATTGGTTTGGCATTGTTATTGTAAACAAGTTCCTTATTGTGTCTTTTAAATAAATAATTGAAAAACTTTTGAACAGAGAAGTTCCTGCTTTGTATGGGCACGTTGTTTGTTTGTTTTCTTTTTATTAAAAATGCGTTTTGTTCATACAACGTTTCCTTTGAAAAGTACAACAAAGTTGTTTAAGAGCAATCGTATTTTGAGGTCAAAGGTCAATTTTCACCGTAGTCCAGGCACGAAGCTAGGTTAGCAATTAGTGGTCAAATGTTTTTGTTTTTATTTTTGAATACTGTTGGCACATAATTAATTATAATTATGCTCCAAGTTCTGAATTACTTAATTCTAAAAATAGGCTTTTCAAATTAAATTGCGTTTTTCTGTGTCAAGTCATTAGGGACTAATACTCTCCAAATTGAAAAAAAAAACTTTCGATACACAACAGGTAGACTTTGGCCTAAATTTTACGCTTTATCATCTAACTTTCCGTTTTCCTCCAAGTTGTGCTGCTGTCGCTAAAAGTAGGATTTACAGAGAAAGTATTTTATTGGAAACTGAAATTGAAATGTGAAGGAAAAAGTTGGGATTTACTTTCTCTTCCGTGACTCTCACAACGGTTTTTTTTTCGAAATTGGATTTCTTCTCCAAGAGGCTGGCTGCTTGGATTTGACTTGACATGTTCAACTTAAGGAATTTGATTTGATTCTCAAAATTTTATTAGTTTGGAGTAGTTTAAAGTTAGGGGATGATAGCACACCCGGAAAATGTACCGTGTGATTCGTAAATTATTCATGAGTTTCGAAAATGTCTTTGTTATGGAACTCCCATTATTGAGGATTTCAAAATATTGAAAATATAAAGTTAAAATTCCAAGGATGAACTTTCACTTCCCTAGATTTAAGAGAAAGTTGCTTTCACTTCTCTCTTGTTCTAAAGGTAACAAAGACAGGTGAATGTCTTTGTTTGAAAAAAAAAATGGCGGTGGCCTGGGAATAGTTCCTCATGTCACGCGGGCACGTGCCGGATACGTGTCAGCAAAGGTTTCCAAAACCGTGGGAACGACGGCGGTATTTTTAGAGTTGTGCTCTGACATATTTTTTCTGAGCCGTTGTAGTTACTGTCCAAAGCAGGCTGTGGTGGTTGAGGAGCGGCTCCGAATTCTCATAGATTTATAACTAATTTCATTACGATTCTCATCATCCCGTTTTCTTCTCCGTCCAATTTCATTTCAGGTTTGTTTCGCACGAGGAGAACATTGATTTCCCTAGTTTCAATTCAATTTCTACAAAATACATTTCACCTTCCTTCACTGTGCTTCACTGTTGGAAACGTACGTATTGTTTTGAAATGTGCAAATATCATCATAGAAAAGAAACAAGATATCAATTTTGCCCTAATTAAAAAACGAAATCCTAAATTTAAGAGGAAGGTGGTCCGCTATTTGAACTAGATACACAAACTATTTTCCATGTTTTTCTTTAACAAATCAAAATTCGGCGTCTTGTTTGAACCAACATCATTTTTTTAATGTTTTTTATCCCTTGGTTCGATTCATGGTGAAAGACAAAATGGGGCGTAGACTTCCTGACAGGATTCCATTAGAAAAATGTTTCCTTCTGACATTCATTAATTATGCATCACTCGGCGCAAGACAGTGGCAACCACATGCTGTCCTCAACAAATGTTTTCGACTCTCAACATATGTTGTCACTTAAATTTCACTTTCACTCATTTCACTCATTGCGTTGTGACAAAACGTCAGTTTAAAAATCTTCAAAAATTTGTTGACACTATGCAACACTTTCGTCCAGTTATGTATATGTTGCCAGTTTCCTTTCTACAATTTTAATTGAGTGAAAATCCAATAGTGAGAAAATTTTACAAAGAGAAATAGAAAATTTTGAAATTTGAAATGAAAATGAATTTAACATTTTAGAACGAAGAAAAAGTCTTAGATTCGTTTATAACCCGGCATTTTGCAAAATCAAAATGCTGATTTGCGTTATTACAACAAATGATGTAATGATTTACTGTATTGAATTTGGCAAATGCTGCGAAGTAATTTGGTAATTTTTCTTTCCTCAAATCCTGAGATTTAAGGTTTGAGATTTAAGATTTTAAGTGTTATTTGTGAGTGAGTGATGGATTCCAATTAATTTTAATGAATGAGGACTCGAGTTGATGATTAGGAGGAATTAATCAAGTGCTGGAAATGCTGGATTCTGGAGCAGTACTTTCTCACTGCATTGCAGCATTTGCAGGGAGAAAGTTCCCAAACTTTCTCCTTTCCCTTGCGCCTAGTTAACTGCCTCCAGAATTGAATAAGAAGAGAAAAGGAATGACAGGAATGGGAATTTTCCTATTTCTAACTACTTCCTATTCCTTGCCCATTCTCACTTTGCAGAGAAACAGAAATCTGAAACTGATCGCATTTCCTGTTCGAAAAATATGTTCTGTTCTAAATAGTTTTTGAAAAAAAAACTTTATTTTTCTAAATTTGTATTCACAAAATTTATATGAAAGGATTTAGGCTTCACTTACTGAAAAAGGCAGAGAGATAGGATTCGATGACAACTAAAAATGTCAACTTTCTATTTTTTATGCTTCCATTCGGATTCTTTTTCTCGATGCGCGATGGTAGAAGTCTGTTCATCTAAATCCCCTTTTCCTATAACTTTCTCGTTGGAATTCTGCTGGTACTCTTTTCCCATTCACAAGTACTTTCACTTCCGCTTTCACCCTGTCGTCTCAAACTCAATTCAAAGTGGTCCTGCTCAAAAAGTCAAACTCAATTTGAAGGGCCACTTTTCAAGGCCCCTATCCATGACTTTGAATTCAAAGTAGGCCTTTTTGGCGCTAGAAGTACGACAACTCTCGGAGCGAATATGTATTTGGCATTTGCCAAAACTATAACTATCACTTTTTACAAGGGTTGATAAAAGCGAGGTGAAAGTATCTTGATGACTCTCATCATGCTACATTGGGAAAAGTACTTTGAAAAGGATAAGAATAAGGTTCCTTAGTTAAAGTGAGGAGATGCATAATTTTGCCTCGCCTTCCTTAAAAAAAATTTAAAATTTAAAATTTTCTAGAAATAGAAAATAGGTCGAAACTTTTTTTTTTCAAGATCTCTCCCTCTCTCTCTCTCTCTTCATTTTATTTGAAATTTAAAATTTTTGAAAAGTTTTGAAGTGTAGATGTGGTGACACGAATTTCATAGTTTCCCACGACAAATTTCTCAAGTCTCTTTTAATCTTCATGGAAATAATTTTATACTAAAAAAAACTAGCTAGACGATCTTTAATTTAAGACGATCTTTAATTTAATTTTCACAGGAATTTCTAATTTTAAACGACTACATTCCCACGGTCTCCTTAGACTTCTTCAATCTTCTGGGAAATTAGTTCGAACTACTATTTTTTACATTCTCTTCCATGTCACTTCTGTAGCCTCACTAAGGGCTCAATTACAAAAAAAAAAGGTTCTTCAAAGGAGAATTTGAGAATTGGGAATTTTTTTGTAGGATCTATTTTTAGACCTTATTTCCGGACTAAGGGTCTTTGAACGCCTCTTCATGTCTCTTGAACTTATTCAGAAGCGCCTGAGATTGAGTTGACAGTGATATGGGGAAACTGGGAAATCAACTTTCTCCTCGACTTTCTCTTCAGCTTTTTTAACCTACTTTTACCTTTCACGCGCTTCGAAGTGCAGAGCGTCTGGGTTGAAATTTTAAGACCGGAAATGAATATGAGGTTGCGCACGCGCAAATTCGTTTGCTATGTGCCACTTTTTTATCCAGTTTCAAAACGTCGGAAACAGGCTTAGAGCAGCGTTAAATCAAAAGCTAAGCACGTATGTTTCTAATTGTGTGCCAGTTTTCGAAAAGAAAAAGTTACAAAAGCCAATTTTATTCGTATGAAAAGTGTACTTTCTCTTTGTGACCCACAATTCTTCCTAAAGGAAAAAACTTTTTTTTAATTAAGAGAAGTGAAAGGCCTTCTTATGTAGTCTACGCAATGTTATTCCACATTATTAGGCAATCCAACCTGTTTGATGCGACATAAGGACAATGTTGAAATTGATTTATGGGATAAGCTGCTGGCAGGATCGCTATCGTAGAGAATAGTTTGTGGAAGAAGAGGTAATGGAAAATGCAAATAGAAGATTATTCGGAACCTCTGCTTTCTCCTAGGAAATATTTAGAGGTCTAGGAGAAAAGCTCTAGGTCATAAATCACATCCAAAATTCCCCTTTCTAACCTCCACAGCTCCACTTTCACTCCAAATCTACAAGCAAATGACAAAATGTGTCAATTTATTGCAGAACCAGGAGATAGTTATGTGGAATTAGGAGAAAGCAATTTTGGAAAATAGTCATGATTTCACCATAAACATAAATTCTAAACAAGAAAGCTGTTTTCAAAAAAATCATTTTCGCTCGCTCTAAACTCAAAATCTACATTTCTAAAATTTGGACATCAAATCATGGTTAACTATTTTTCTCCGTTTTTTTTTAAACATTAGTTTAAAAACATTTTCGAAACTTTGAATTAAAATATAAAAATCATTTAGAAAAATAACTTAAACTCCAATTCTAAAAATTAAATAATGAACAGGGGTAAAATTAGTTGGAATTAGTTGATCATTAGCTTTGAAAGGGAAACAAGTAAATTCTTTTAAAATCGAAAAAATAAAATTTTTTAAAAATTCTTATAGGAAGGTAATTTTTTTAGTTGGTTACGATTCCATTCCTATTGATTTCCCTCAAAGAATCTTAAGAATATCAAGAATTTGCGCCACCTCAACTCGCCGCCTTCTGATTTTGAACTTTATAATCCAAGATTTCGCTCTTAAAGAGATTTGTTGCTCCTGAAAAGGAAAAAAAAATCAAAATGTCGCTTTTCGAACATTTTACAACTGAGGAGGCCTCGCGGGAATACGGGGATTAGGGCCAATGGAAAATTTATGTTTACTCAACTTTCTCCAACAAAATAACCTACTTTTTCAAAGTCTTCATTTTCTCAAAATTTTCCTCCGTGTCACTGAAAAAACACATTTTAGGACAGTTTTTGGTGGTCAAAGTGAATACATTAGCCCTCTCGAAAAGAAAGCAAACCTTAAGATTTTATGAACAAATTTAGTCTTCTGCGTTTAGCCCTAATGTGACGGGTGGTTGTTTGTGTTTGTTAAAATAAACGAGAGACTATTTGTTTAGGGAAATAAACAAAGAAATCCAATTTAATTTAATGAACTTCCCGCTATCACTGTTCGCCAAATGACAATCAGCGACAGAGACGCATTTCATTATTAATTCACAAAAAGGCATTGCAGCCCAATGTGGGAAACGGTTCTAGGATCGAATTCTTCTACAGTGCGTTTTGTTTAATAAATGAACAGAACGTGGTTTGTTCAAAAAGAGAAAGTCAGCAAAACTCCAAATCGTTCAAAACAATAATGCTGACTCAAAATCTAAAACGTGTGAACACTATTGGGCTGTTCTAGCTACCGCCTGGTTTTGCGTTATGTTAGTTTCCAGATTCATACACTAAATTTCTGGAAACTAGCGAATGACCATATACCGCATTCTGCATACTTGTTTCCAATGGTTATGATTTTTAAATAACTTGGGGTTCAACAACTTGAATTACATCGATCTACTTTCACCGGTTTTCTTTTTTCGTACGAGACATAAAAACGCTGTGTAGAAAACTATGTAAAAAGGAAAACAGCAATGCAACGGAACGGGTTTTCTCATTCCGATTCCCAGCACGTTATGACATTTTCTAAAAATCGTGCTTGAGTGGAAGAGACACAGTTGCAATTTTTGGCATCGACGTTGCGTTTGAGAGGGGTCACGCCATGTGCATTACATTTAAAAACATTGCATTTGGCTCTGGAAGGTAATGTATCATAACTTATGCAGCAATACAATATAAAGAATGGGCTCATGCTCAGAATGCATTGAATATACCAACTTCAGAACACATTTTTTTTACATTAGTATTACACCAATCTGACATCAATTCATAAATCAAATTTGCATCAATTTTACATCAAATTTTTATTCTAAATTGTATCACACATTTATAAAGTGTTGCTTTTAGCAAAACGCACGGATTTAGTTATCTCTTTTACAATAAAAAATTGGACCACTATTGAAAAAATGCGTTTCAGTTTTTTTTTATTATACAGAACTTTTGCAAAAGAACAAAGCGCAGGCGCGTTAGTGCATTTTGTTTTGTCTTTTCAGTCAGTACAGCACTCGACCAAAAAGAAAAAATAACATTTTTCTTAAGCTACTTACCCACTTAACTCCACTAAACGCTTCAGCATTCCTCGTGCTTCTGATAACAAAGCCGAATTACAGAAATAAAAATAGCGGAAATGAAAATTAACACTTTTTTCAAGTGCTGCTTCTTTGTGATGGTATTTTGATAACAAATAGGGATTTGAAAGCTCAATGTTTTGCAAAAAATGTCGTTTTCCAATTTTTTTTTTGAAATTGTGAGTTCCTGTTTAATTTTCCAATTTTTTAGAAAAAGTCTGTCATTAGCCGCTATGCTTCTAAAAAGCTGACGAGCTTTCTCAAAATAAAAATTTCGGAAAAATTGTAAAAATTAAAAAATAAAGCCATTTTAAAACAGTTCTTTTTTTTTCAATTTTTGATCTTTCTGTCAAATCATATCCAATAAAGCGACTCAAAGGCTCAGATTCCTTCAAAGGAATCAGAGATGAGAATAATTTCCTTTTTGAGATTTTGAACACTTTTTTTTTAGAACCGCCATCCTTTCAGTGTAGTTAAAAAAATTTCCCAAATTAAAAAAGCGAGTGATGCGGAATAGGCTAATCATACACTGACTACAAAATGGCATCACGGAAAAATTAATGTAAATTTTAGGAATGCTAGTTTTGGTTTAACAGATTTTTATTTTCACTTTTTTCTAAAATAAAATGTTAAGCATGAAATCCACATGAAGAAACACATGCGCTTGGTGCTGGAGTAAAGAATTAGTGGAGTTTGATCAGCTCTTTTGACAAAATAAACTTTTTTAGAATACAAAGGCGTTCTTGACAAAGTTGTAACCTATTAATTTGAAATCTAACAATTTCACAATGTATTTAACAACCACCCTACATACTTTCCGTATGCAAGAACAGTGGAGTCCAGAAAGTAGGAAATGATGGAATTCCCAAATTTAAAGTTAGCAGATGACCTCGCGGTATTACCATCCCCATTATATGTGATTTGACAAGTTTATGGGCGACAGGTCAAGGAAGTGAGTCTTGTTACTTTGTTTCAAGTGCGTGGGTCAATGGGCTTCCGAATGACGATTACCTCGATAGGTGCTCCCACGGGAGAGACTAAAGGGTCAACGACCTCATAATATCTATCATAAATAATAATTTTTTTGAAATTCCTCAAATTCCAAACTGTCAATTTACCCTCCTGCCATTCCTGTACATTTTATTTAAATTTTTTCCGAATTTCAACAAACTGATGACGATTGAAAAATGAGAAAATATGGTTTGGAAAATGCTTCAACTTCATGATCGGATATCAGTCATATTTTTTAAGCCTTTTGTCAATTTCTTTTCAACACGTTAACGCCGTGAACAAGTAAGGAACCCAATTTTCCTTCTATGAAATGTCGTTTTTTAGGTGGTTTTATTTTTTGTACGAAACTTTTAAAAGCCAAACTTTTATTAACATTAACAGTAGAAGGTTCTCATTGTGAGTGCGTGCTCGACCATTGACAGGTTAGAAGGGCTGCGTTACATTTTTTTTAAACATTTGAAAAACGGAATAAGTCCTTCGCTATTATAATTTTATTGCTAAAAATCCTACTGTCCTAGGTCGGTCGTGTTTGGCTAGTTTCTAAACAAGAATAATTATGATTAGTTTAATAATACAACTGCTTGATTTTTAAAACTTTCCCTTCTGCCTTAGCTGTTTGAAGTGTCCGGAGCCTTGAAGAATAGGGGTTGGTACGGTAGCAGGTCAATACCGAGAAAACAAAGACCAAGAAGTCATAACCTAGAAAAAAACCGAGAACGACAAATACCGAGAACTACAAATACCGAGAAAACAAAAACCGAGAATGCAAAAACCGAGAACGACAAATACAGAGAACTACAAACACCGAGAAAACAAAAACAGAGAATGCAAAGACCGAGAACTTGCTAAATAAAAATGTAAAGTTAAATGCGTTTAGTTTTCATCTTTGTTTGGCAGTTTTAGGTTAGGTGTTGGTAAATGTTGGTTTGGTTGGTTGGTTTGCTTGATAAATGTTAGCTGTTGATGATTTTTGCTCGATTAAGTCAAAGGGAATCAAATTTTGAATATATTAGTTCTCGGTTTTGGGTTTCTCAGTTTTTGTAATTCTCGGTTTTTGTCGTTCTTGGTTTTAGTTTTCTCGGTATTTGTCGTTCTCGGTATTTTTTTCTCGGGTATGACTTCTCGGTCTTTGTTTTCTCGGTATTGACATGGAGCCGTTGGTACTTGGGTGTGTTATTGGCAGAATAAAAAGAGTTCCTTTGCAGTAAGTATGAGACCTTTCTTTGAGGCTTTTGTTTGACTCTGTGCAAGTACCTCTAACTTATTGAGCACAAATGGGACCTGACATGTAAATATGCGGAAACTGGGAAATCAACTTTCTCTTTCCGCTTCCTCATCTTAGCAAAATTGAAAATTACTTTCACTCCCCCGCAACTTTTTTTTCTAGAACAAAGGGTGTCAAGGGAGCCCTTCAATGGCTTCGCTCCGCTTTTCAAGTGCTCAAACGACTCGCTTGGATTAATTCAATGTCGTTGATGGAGCCCTGATTATCAAATCAAAACGATTCCCGTCTAGCATCGCTTTTAGTGAAGCGCAGCGATTTCCCACGTAGTCGCTGTAAATTAAAGTAGTCCCACGTGACCCTCATTTGTTTCTAATGTCTAATCTCTGTCTTGTCATTTTAAGTTGTTAGAAAACCGTCTATTTAAATAACCTAAAATATTTTTAAAAAATTATACAATGAATTGAATATAATGTACGAGTGCAGCAAAGTCAATGCATTTCCTCACTTAACTTTCAGTTGTTTGAAGCCACTTACAGGAATTTTCAAGGAAATGCATTCCCTAAAAACAATAAGCAGTTTCGATACTGCGAATACTTGACATGCATGTTTTTGTACAAATTTTTACAATTTGTTTAAAACTTTTGTTAAGACCAGGATGCAGTTTCTTTTGCCTTTCACTCCAGAAAGCCGAACAATCCCGTCATAATACACAGGGACCCAGAAAACAAAATTAAAACCATCCTGTTGTAGAAAGGGCTTGGTTGGCTAGTATTTAGTTACTAAATGTTGAGCAGAAAATTTTTACAAAAATTGTAGAGGTTGAATTAGTTGGAACATTCGAAAAAATAGTTGGGAGTGTTTATTTGTCACGCACTTACAACAACAGCCTATAACTTTTAATATTAATAAAGAATATATTAATTTTGTTTTGGCTTCCTATGTTTAGAAAAGAAAGTTTTGTAGAGTTGCTAATTGAGTAGTTGATTTATGGCAGTTGAGGCTTAGGCTAAAGCAGGCGGTTTGCGGGTATATTTGGAGCTCACGGGAGCATAAGTTAAAGTTGAACTACAAATTGAAGCTTCACTTTCTCCAGAAGCTGTCTCCAGGAGTCGGTTGCTGGAGAAAGCTGGAGAAAGGCGGCAAGATAAATCACTGCAAAATTCACTCTAAGCTCATAAATCTAATGGCACGAGTAGGATGCTCAAAATACGTTTCATTTGTGAGGCACAAAAGCCGCCCTCTTTGATATCTTTGAGAGCTTAATTTATTTGGACGAAATCTATTAAAAGTAACATTAAAATAGTTGCATACTCCTGTGAAAGTGTCTCAAAATATGACACCAGAAGCTTTTGGTCTGGAAAATGTTGCGCAAAACGCTGTCCAAAGAGCGTTTTCAAACAGTTTTAAAAACGTTTCAGAGACGAAATTTGAGACGTTTCCTCCAGGTTACTTTGGAAATAAATCTTAAGCTTTAGACAATGAATGAATAAACAATTTTTTGCGTTTTTAGACATTTTTGTAGACATTAACCGCTCAGAGCTATACTTTCACTTTGACTGTAGAAAGCATCATACAGACTTTCTCCACTATGAAATTTTTCCTAAAAAAAACTTACATTTTACGACACGGAATTAAGTAAACTAAACAGGAACTCACAGCTTTCATAAAAATATTTCTGGAGCTCACGCACGCACGTGTCGTTACATACATTTGTAAAACTTAAGCATTTGTTAGCACAATATTTAATGTGCTACAATAAACAAAGTTACAAATGTAAAACCAAATATGTGTTTTGTAAAAAAAAAAAAAATTGGGAATGTAATATTGGAAGACGAAATAACACACGCTCAATTACATGCCGTATTTTTTTGATTTTTTACAACTTCCCGTATGCTGGTAAACTGTTGTAAATTTTCAAATTAGTTTATTCCCAGAAAAATTTGAATGGCGTTTGAGTACACCTTGACTACACGAACTTGCTCCAGGAGCCAGAGTGGCATTAAGTTTTGAAGTCACAGTTCTCCAGAAATTCTCCAGCAGATTCGCAATTCCAGTAGCCAATGGTCTGTAGAAATTACCTGGAAATGGCCAAAGGTTAACAACCTCTGTAAAAGGCGTCAATGACACCACACCATCAACCTAGCCATTTTCTCTTGATATCCAGCCTTTTACGACCTACTTTCACTGGCAGATATTTTTAGAATTTTCAGCAATAGCATTCTCTGTATTAGCCATCACAAACAGTATTGAAATTATAGCAATTTAGGCTGTTTTTGTATTTTATAGTATAGAGTAAGTAAAGTGAATTCCAGGCAAAGTAGCTCTCCGGAGGAAGTTGCTTTCACAATAAGTAAAAAGCAAAGTAGGTTTCCTGTGAAGGTGCTAAGTTTCTGGTGAAAGTTTTTAGGTTTAGGTTAAGCAAAGTAGGAGAAAGTTTCTGGAGAAAGCTGAAGGTTTTCTTTTTTTCTTGAAAAATGAAAATGAGCCATTGTCATTTATGTAGGGGCGACGTTAAAGATGACGGATTTCTTGGCTTTGGAATTTAATGGATATTAGGCTCCCGAGTTGACAATAGAATTTTCTTTCTCCATTATTTTTTGAGCATCGTGCGCCGCGGAGAGCACGGATACATTTTTTCTGTCTGAGCCAGTGAAAGCTGTGAAAGCAGAGTTATGCTCCGCCGTTGCTAGGCTCCTATATATGAAAGAAAAAATTCTGGTCGCTGTTTCCCATGACACATTTACGGGTTCCAAGAGACGCAGAGCACATCTCATGATATGACGCGGGCGGCCAGAGTAATTTTCAATAACTGTTGTTTTCCAGCATATAATTAGTTGTTGGATTTAAGGAATTTGTTAAATCATTAAAGAAACATTTTGTTTTATTAACTTTTTTAAGTTTAAAAAACATAGTGATACAAAAAATTTGACATCATTTTTGACCCCTCTTGTCAAAGCCGGTGTAATTACAATTACAAAAACGATATTTGATGAAAGGAATTAAGATTTTGCGGAAGTTGTAGTTTCCTATTTGTTTATGTTTTGTTTCAGGTGATGGTTTTTCAACGCAAAGAAATAATGCGATTCAAGAAAATTTGAAGCCATCATTGAACCATCGATTTTGGTGAGTAAAATTCCTTGATGTAAAAATGCAAAAAAATTATTTCGTCACGTTTTTACTTCTTAAAATTTCAAAGCAGATTGGAGATGGAGCATGGCACAACTTTTAACTTTAGCTAATTTGATTTTCTTCGAAAACGGGTCAAGGTCGCAATTTTGAG
>JAQFYP010001033.1:0-17649 GCA_034694865.1 Bilobella braunerae | reverse complement strand
CTGGAGAGGACGATTGAGCTCAAGGAGGAAGAGGGCACTGCTCAGACCGCACGTGACACCTACAACGAAACGCTCGCAAAGCACCACGCCTGGCTCATACGCAAAGGAGCACTCATGGCCATGTACACTCTCCCCACCAAGAAGCACCTCTTTGAGCAGGTTAATTAGTTAATTGCAGTTAAAGGTAATTATAATTAGTTAATTGCAATTAAAGTGAAACTTTTGTAAATTTTCAGCTGGGAGTCTCCAAGCACTTTGGCCCGGAAGAGGTGGAAGAACTGTTACGTGAGGGGGTGCGAATCACGCAGCAAATCTACGCCACTTGCGAGCAGCTCTACGTCGACGAGAACCTGCACGATTTGCCCTAATTAACTAATTGCAATTAACTTTAATTACACGAGTTATGCTAATTAGGCTTTAAAACTAATTAAGTCCTCGAAATTACATCCCGGTTGTTGAACTCCTACATTCCGAATTACTAAATAATCGTGTAAACTGAAACCAAATTGTGAAATTACAGCATTTAAACATGAACTAATTAACTCCACTTTAATTACAATTAGTAAATTTGATAATGAATGAAAAAAAAATGAATAAATGAAATTAATTTGTAAATAAAAGTTGGTTTTCTATAAAAAAAAAAAATTGAAAACTTGGAAATAATTTAAAATCACAATCAATTATTGATTGTGATTGTGTTGATTGAACGTATAACGTATTGATTATAAAAAGTCGATTTGCCAATTGATTTATTTAATCTCAAATCCTCTCTGGACTGCGTCAACATGAAAAATGGCCACTTAAGTTAATTGATCGTTAATTAGTTGATTCTTAATTAGTCGTATTTAGCTCGTAGATTTAAAATTAAGTTTAAATTACATTAATTAAGTTAAGTAATTCAGTTCATGTGAAAGTACATGTTGCCACCGCCGTGGTTGATGTGTATAGCACCCGGCCCATGCATAACGAGGCTACGAGCCGATAAGGAGCGCTTGAGCGATGGCTTAGCGGCTTCAACGGCTCGATGAGCAGCGCTAACGGCGCTCCTAACATCAGTCATAATTTCAGCCATGTTGGGCGGCTCAAAATGCACCGCCGGCATTCTCTGTTGAAACCGCTTTGGCTCCACCAAACGGCTCGTCTTCTTATCGGCTAACGACTGACTCAGCGTTTCAATTCTCCCACTGAAAAAGGTTAGTTAGAAACGGACAATTAGTTAAATAGCTTAAAATTAATTGAGCAATTAACTAACTTGAGATTGTCGACTTCGGCTTGAGCCGACGAGAGCTGGGCACGGAGGGATTCCATCGCTGCTTCATGCGAGTCGATCGTGGCCGCTTGCGTGTCGATCGTGGCCGCTTGCGAGTCGATCGTAGCCGCTAGCGAGTCGATCGTTGCGGCTGACGAGCCGATAAGGCTCGACTCGTAGTTGTCCAAGTAGAGTGGCGAACAGCGCTTGGAGGGAATGACTTTGCGGCAGTTGGGACAACTCCCATGCTCACCTCTCTCCCTCCTGTAAAACGAAATGTAACCTTAGGTTAACTTAACCCTAATTAAGGGGCAACTTAACCCTAATTAAGGGGCAACTTAACCCAAATTAAGGGTTAACTTAACCCAAATTAAGAGGTTAACTTAACCCAAATTAAGGGGTTAATTAACCCAAAATTAGGGGCTATTATGCCTCGCCATGACATGATTTCCCTTCGTGGACAAGTACCCGGACATTGCAAAATAGTTACTTCACCCTATTCTGATTGAGTCAAAAACTTAATTCGTCACTTACGACATCCACTGCGTGACACAGTAGGCGTGGAAGGCATGACCACAAGGGGTGACCATGGTGTTGACACCGTTGGGTAATGTCACGGGTGGGTCGCCAGGACGAGTCGGTGGCCGAATGGAGTTGGTCAACGACTCAGAGCATATCGAGCATCCAGCCCAGTAGGTTGACATTGTCCACGTCTCGACGATTACAGTGCTCTTTGACTCGATGTCACTGATGTCAATCTCACTCGTCAACCGAAGCCGATGTCAATTGATGTCACTCAAGGGCTCCTGCGTCCTGTGGCCTAACTATAGGTGACCTAAAGGCAAAGGGTGACGGTGGGTCGGATTGACAATGACAACCTGTAAACGACGAGAGTCAAAGGCTGTGGACCATTTGTCTGTAATTAACTTTCGTTAATTAGTTAATTAAGTTACCTGGCGATAGGTAGTTACTCTAATTTAATTAGGCAATCAATTAGCTTTTCTAATTGAGCTTCTTTAAAAAAGAAAAATGGTGCTGTTGTGCTGTATTGTTGACAAGGTAAGGAAGAGGACGATGCTGTCAAGGTTCAAGTTGAGCTAAAAGCTACTCAAGCTACTTTTGCTTTGCAGTGTATGACAGACATGGGCGTAAGAGTAGGCATCTGGTTTAAATTAGCTGCAAGTACGTTGTTGTTTATTTAATTAGTGATTTCGCTAATTATGTGGCTTATTAATATATTATTTAAATTAACTAGTTAATTAATTACAGAAAGATGTATTGTTTCTAAAATAAATTGAGCCTCAATTTAGAGTTAGAGAGACTGTGGTAATTAAACTTAACGCTTAGCTTTCCCTCAATTAAAGTAAAATTACACTAATTAACTAATTACAAAATTAGGAATTAGTGAAAGCGATTAGCTCTCTTAAATTCGTATTTCCAAATTCCTGTCTGCCCAGCTCGGTTGGAATCCGAGTGCGCGGCGAGGGGTATTTTAGAGCAACCAACCGGCTTTATTTTTAAAGTCAGATTCAAATGTCTCAATTTTTCCGCCTTTAATCAAGCGCTCGAATTTGTCGGTGCGTCTCTCAATAAATTTAAATCATTAGTTGAAATTACAACGAAATTAACCAACAATGAAATTACACGTTGTTTAAAAGTCAATCACTTTTTTTTAAATTTGTATTTTTTGTTTGAAAATTTTTAATGCCCAGATACTTATTAGTATTTGAAAATAAGTTTTACCCAATTTATTCAGCTGAAAAAATCAGGAAAAGTTGCAGAATCACAACTCAATTATAAAATTGGCTTCACGCGCAGATTTATGATTTAAATCATGTTTATTTTTGTTTTGTTTTTCTTTAAACCAACTCAAGCTAATATCAATAGAAATTACACCGAAAAGTAATGTTAATATATAATAACTTGTAGCATGTTTCAAACGTTGTAAAGAGCTTAGAATCGTAAACTGTCATAGAAAACATAAAAAATAAATTCATTCGAGACTTTAGAAATTTCGGTTTCGGTTTCACTTTTACTCAAGTTCAACCCAGTCTTATCTAACTATTTAACGGCAGTAAAAAAAAAAGAAAAAAATAACAGTGTAATTACTCCGACCTAACTAACTTAATTAAAGTGAAAAAAAAAATCAGAAAACTATACAAATATCCTCTTTCCCAAGTAGATATCATGACTTGATTTAAATTAGATTTTTATTTAAAAAAAATTGATTTAAAGCTTGATTTAAATCACGTTTTTATTTAAAAAAAAATGATTTAAAGCTTGATTTAAATCGCTGCTTTAAATCAAATGCTTTAAATCAAACACACTCTGCTTACAGCCATTAAGGTTCTAGTAAAGACAATCAAACTAGCCCGTTTCGACAAAGACGGATTACTATACTGTTACCCAAGAGACCCTATGGGCTAATAGTTGTAATCTTTCCTATGAACTAGAGCAACGCGGGTTCTTGTCGTACCACCATTATTATTTTTTTAACAATAAACTGATCGAAATGGCTGAGGACCATCTCAATGTCAATTTTTAAGTGTCCAGCTAGGAATGCCATTAGTTAATTGTGATTAACAACAATTACAAAAATCAAAATTAATTTATTTGAATAATTAAAAGTACTCTCGTCTTAGGATGGGCATTCTAGCTAGTATAAGATAAACATAGGCGAAGCAAAGTGAAAAGTCTGAATATGAGTCAGAAGGAAATGTGTTTATTAGGAATATTTAGTGTGGAAAAACATTAAAATTATCATTAAATTAGCACATGACATTTCCGTGGCTGCAAGCCCGGAATTAAACCGATTTGAATAATTGACAAAAAATAAAGTGCGAATTGGTTTTTTCTATAGATAGGTGAATTGGTGCATATAAAGTGTTAACATATGTGAGATAGCTTGGTAAAAAGCGTTAGATAGGCGGGATAAAATGTTTAGGATAGCTTGTTTCACGTCACGAAGTTGCCTCCTATTGTGCGACAATGTAGTCATAGGTAATTATTTTTCCTCCATTTGGTTCGGTGCTAGGCGCCACACTGACGCCAATTTCGATCATGTCAGTGTCAGGTGTGTAGTCGCAATCCCTCAATATGCCGAACGTGTGCTCATTAAATTGTTCGACATATGACAGCCAATTAGGAGTCTCATCGTACTTGGAGTAGGGTTGAATACAGAATTTATAACATTTAGCCGGATTAGGCCCAATACTTATTTTTCTAAATCAGAAAAACAACCAAATTAAATAACCACTTGTTGTATTGAATTTAATGTGTATAATGTGTATGTGTATACTGTCAATGTGTATGTGTAATGTGTAGAATGTGTACAAGAGTATTATTCTCTGTTACCTCTGTATTTCGTCAATCTCCATATTCACAACAATTCGATCGTTTCCTGTACGGTTGGGCGTAATACAAAGGTAATGCTAAAAAGGTAACAAACAAAATTTGAAAAAAAAATAAAAGGTTCAGGGAGAAGCGGTTTTACAGAGTTTTCAAATTGAAATTTTTTTTTAAGATTTTTCATATTTTCATTTTTTTTTTTCGAATTTACCTTTGTTGACATGACATTTCCAACAAGCCTTTTGTCATTGCCAATGAATTTTTCCGTAGCGACGAAGCGACGCCATGAATCCGGTGCATCTGGCGTGTCTTTCAGAAAAATTAAGCTTGGTGTTTTCTCTCCGATTAAATTTTCTGGCATTTCGTTCCATTCCAAACTAAAAATCAATTGAGCTGGTTATGGTATTACGTCATTTATTATTTGATAGCCGTATAAACTCGCCTCAGGATACGAGGATACTTTACTCATAAAGCATTTGAGCATTTTGTCTAAAATAAATTTTTTACTTCAAATCTGAGCAGCACTTTTAAAGGCAATTACCGAGTAGCAGAAATTGGATGAGAGAAATTCGGAAACGCTGAAAAAGTGCGAATTGAACAGCAAAGCCATAAAGAAGAGAATAATATTTTGCAGAAATCGAAATAGTCGCGCAAAGCACGAAGTAGAATATTATTGGTAGTCGACGTACAAATTGTATGCCCATATTTAGCGCTTATGATATGAAGAACAAAGGAGTGTTTTTGTGAGACAGTTTACTCTCCCCCTGTATCACGTACCCTTCGGGACTTTAGTTTATAATGTATCGTTGTGGTCGAATACAAGGAATTCTACGCCTAAAATTGCAAAACTATCCCACTATTCGCAGATATCACCACAAATGTTGTTATCTTGCAACTATTTTCTTCAGTTTTAAACGTGACACTTAATAGTAAACTCGTCGACTTTAAAATAATTACATAAATAAACTAACATAATTTGTCCAGATTTTTTGCCGAAATCGGCAATCGTAATTGAGCAATCGTCCGAAGTCGTATACTTCCAAATATTCACAGTTATTTTCTCACTATCCAGTCGTCCATCCGTTGATCCATTGCTATGACTCACAAAAAGTAGCTGTACTTGCAACACCTACGAACAAAGGAATTCCAAGCTTAACATATAATTCCGTTTAAGTTTTTTTTTAATTTTAACATATGTGAACATGGTCCCAGTACTCCGCTTCCTTGCTCTTTTTTTCTTACTTAAGACAATGTAAATTTGCGAGACTTTCTAGTGTAAGATTCGATGTTGTTATATTAGTATGATAAATAGACTTACCGTTGGTACGACGTATGTTATTTTGGCTTTACTTCCATCACTTATCACTCTAGCGACCAAAATAGGGCTCCACGTCAAGTTATCAGGATTAAATCTGTCACCGTCGTCAAGGGCTATGGCTGATTTTGTAAATTTCCCAGCAAGGTTTTCTGCTTCATAGTCCGTGACAGTGTCGTAGTTATTTGGTGAAAACTTTGCCAATGGTGACAAGAAAAGCCAATGAGTTCTGACAGGAATCGACAACCTTCAGATAATAGGCATTACAATTTTTCGTAGTATTTTAGGTAGTAGTTCAGGTAAAGGTAATGCGCTGTTTCTCAATGTTAGAAAGTAACAAACCGCGCTTGATTCTTTGCAAAACCAAATTATTTGATTTCATGTAAAAGGACCTAGAAAAACTTACAAGAGGCCTAAAACCAGTGGTAAAAAAACCTAATAATCAAGGCGGCAATATTTGAACTAGTACCGACTTAATGGGCGCCCAAAAATAATGAATTTAAATACTAAAAGCACATGGGTCGAAATAGTAGAATAGTATTTTTCGTTTTATACAATTCATACGTAAGCTGTGTAATAATTTTAGAGAGTAGCAAGACAATTAGTTTATTACCAAGGATGTACCCCATTGTCCTTCTCTACAGCGTATCCGAAACGGTCTACTAGGTCGAATTGTGTTTTGAAAACCCATCGCTACAGCACATGAAATTAAAAAAATGATGGTGTAGTTACTGTGCATATGGACATATTTTGTGTCACTATTTTAAATTAAACGCCATTTTTACTAATGTTTGGGAGGTGTTTGGTGTTTACAAGTTTTTGAAGAAACATGTCACAAATATTTGGAGGGGGGGGGGGGGGTGCCAAAAAGTTTTTAAGAAAGTTATTGGGGCTAGTTTAGTATAGTGCAGTTGCACGCATTGGTTGGACTAGCCGCCACCCAGGGAACGGACAAAAATTCTTTTAGAGAAAATGAAGATGATGATTATATTTATTTGACAATTGGCAAAAGCCCTAGTCAACAAAGACTGAGATTCTTATGTTACATGTTTGATTACTAGAATTTGTTTTGGAACTTATGTACTTTACTAAGTTTGTTTTTGTTTGTTTTCCTAGTAAAACTTAGATGTTTGTATACTTAAATAAAAAACTAACTTAGACTAAATTCAAATGACAAATGAAGGACAAAATGATGTAAATTTAACCAAACTAACTCACCTCAGCATTCTTTTGAATTTTTGCAATAAAGACATGGTTATCGAGTTCTAGTTTCCTTTTAACTTCCAAAATCCAAGTTTAACTGCGAAAGTAAATTTTTAGTTCTATATATGCACGACTGTTCTCGGGTAGGAGTTTCTCGGTTGAAAATGGTTGTCTAGTGAGTGCATCGGTGAGGCTCATGCTGAACAAATACAAAGTGATTAGATTTAAAACTAATATTTTGGTCAAGGAATTAATTAATACTAAGAATAACGAATGCCAAACATGCCCGTCCTGGGAAGATTCTAATTTTTGTCTTTGGTCCTACTAGTTTTTTGTTAATAATTTTTCGCAGCCAAAACACGGCTGTTGCTGTGTTGCACACTCTTTAGTTCTACTCCTTTGAAGTTAGGCATTCCACCAGAAGTAGAACGGAAGGTTACACTTTCGCTATTCAAAGCTAAGTCGCTATTCAATTGTACTTTCAACCACCATTTCCAACTCTTTAAATATCTTATAAGGAAAATATGATGAGGAAACAAATCGTCACACAAAACGAGAGATAATTTTCAAAAATATTGGCAAAATAAAATTGACGGTCTAAAAACTTAATTATTATTTCGATTTTTTTTGGTAATGTTGAAAACTTACTGTTCACCTAGGCGCAAATTGATACAAATTTTAGAATACATATTACATTTACATACGTTTAGAATAGATTTTTTTTTACACTAACCGAATGTCTCCTTTATAATTTTGTGGATCCGTTGATGGGATACCTCCTACCTCTACCTCCTTTTCGTTCAAATACAGCGTTGCAAATAGCTCTGTAACAAATTGTCCATTCGTAGTGTAAAATACTGCTTTCGCTATATATTGTCTCGGCTGTAGGCAACAATTATTTATATTAAAACATTTAATATATACATTAATATATGTATATATATATTTACTTATATGTACTTGAACCATTATATTTAAGTGGTATTTAAAGCACAGGGTACAGAGTAATGGATGACCACAAACCATTTGAACTGTGTTCTTAAAATTAGGCCGAAAAAAATATTTCATTTCAAGTTATGTTAATGCTTAAAAAAGTTCTGTATTTTTGGGAAACGGTCAAACCGCCTTGTTACCATTTACAAAAAATCCCACCAAAGAAGTCTGCGGTGCTATTTTTTTAACTTTCCCTTTGATGTTCAAGGAAAAAAAATTGAATTGGGGCTTTAGCATTGTCGTATTTTTCAGTGATTTTCAAAGATGGCAAGCTCAACAAAAATTGTTGTCTCAAAACAATATTAAAATTATTCTTTTGCAAATCTGGACAAACATTTTTTTTGGCTTTGCGGTGGTCTTTAATCTGAAACCTACTAAATTAAGAAACTTCCAAAATTTGCGTTGATTTCCCTCCACTGGCTTCGACTACTATTAACTGTATATTGATTGAAGTAACTTTAAGAGCAGCGGCCCCATGCGTAGCGACTGCTGGAGGTAGTAAATATGCGAACAAAAAATCAGCCGAAATGGAAAAATGGCAAATCGCCTGTATCCTTACCACGACGTTCGTGTAATCAACCGTGAAATTTTTTTCCGTAACATTCCATTCGTGCACTTTCTGTACGTCAATCAGTGTCCAACTACTCTTGCTCGAATCTTCAACGATGTTTTCGATTGCAAAGTCAATGATCAAAGCCTCATCTAATTTGTCGTTCACTTGCATCACAGATTGCAAGGTTTTCAGGCTAAGCCCCACATCCGCGACGCTTTCCTCGTCGAGATAAACAAGTTTCAAACTAAAGAATTTCTTTTGGTTAAAAATGCTTTTGAAAATGTAACCTTGTCTAGCAGATAAATTTTTAGCATGATTAAGGTCTTGGCTATACAAGCCCGCCCCAGCTAAATGCAGCACTTACATATCCCTTCGAAAAAAAGAACGTTATTGCCACTTAGCAACCAGTGAATGTAAGGGAGTGGGTACGAATATGGTGGGAAGGACTCATGGGCAACATTTTGGGATCATTTCCATGCTCTCATAGTGTACAGCCTAATTTCAAAGATATAGGCTTGCACAAGATCAAAATCAAGGCAATAAACAAAATGAAAAAACTTTGATAAAGATTTTTTTCAACTTATCGAGGATTTGATCACACGTTCTCATGATTGCTAGTTGAGGGGGACGGATACGCTCTAGTTAATAGAACAACTTGCCTGTTTCTTTTTAGTTTTATGGCTTCTAAACAAGATAATGATGATCATACGCTAGAAAAGAAAGTTCTAAAAAATCGTGTTTTAAGATTGCTAAAAAATTTTTTCCAAATTAGTTTGAAAAACGGGCAAATAAGTTCTTAAAATTCTACATTTAAATTCAAATAACTCTAAAATACGCCCATGGAACTTGCTAATAGACATCGTTAAAGGACATCTGTACGGTCAGACGGAAAAATACGTCATTTAAACAAATCTGAGTCAGATTTTTAAAAATTTTCAAACCCAACTAAAGTATGAAGTTCGCTACATCAATTCTAACTCACACTAGGCATTTGAGTAATTTAAATTTTAGTTCTTTTCATTTTATAATTTTTTTTAGAGAATTGTCTTAAAATTTTCTGGTTTTGCTGTTAGCAATATTCTCTTAAAAAGCCTAAACTGCATAATTTTATTTACAATATTTCAGTGTTTTGCAGAAATCTTTTCAATCGTATACTTATAGGAAATAAATTTACAAAAACCAATTTATCATGCTTGAGATTTTCTGCTTAATTAGTTTTTTGACAAATTCAGAGAATTCTGTCCGGAATCTACCTTTTTTTAAAGAAAAATTCTTATATAATTTAATAAAATAAGTCGAAAATATGACAAAAATAGGTGATTTGGTGACAAAAATTATTTTGATATAAACTCTTAAAAAAGATCTAAAAAAAATTGCGAAAAAAGTTCTCCATAAGAATTTAAGTTCTAAAACTTAAAAACCTAAAATTTTTATAAAAAATCTTGAAAAAAGACAAATAAGTCCTAAAAAAGATTTTACTTACTTTTGATGTACGATAATGATAATTGTGTTACCTTAGAGTATTCCGAGATCCAGTTCTTCCCTTCAAAACTGCTTTTCCAATAGATACTTTATTCCTCATGGTGAACCGATAAGAAATCTGTAAAACAATTTTTGCATTTTAGAAAAACTCTATTAATCATTGATTTAGTTTAATTTTAGTTTAGTTTAACATTGTTTAATACAACGTCATTAAATAAAGCAAAATTATTAAGCTGCACATAACGCATTCTCTAATATTTTCAAAAATTAAGCACCTTTTTTTCACTACACTGCGGTACCATCGAATTTGCCAAGTCCAAGCTGGCAACAATGCAAAAAAGGTAAGCGATAAACATGGCCAACACTGCTCCCTCTTCTGTTATTAAAAAATAACTATAAATGTAGTAGTATACTTTGGTTTAGAATTTTAAGGTTTTGAAAATTTGAATGCTAAAATTTACTACACGGAGCCGTATTTGTAGTAAAAAGTAGTCGGATTGGCATAGTAGTAAACGTGGGTTGCTGCGTCGGCAGTAGAATAATTTGAAAACACTTCAATCCTACTTACCATTGGAGACGTATTTTCTTGTCTTGAACAATGTGAGCCGATTTCTTGGAGAATACAAAAATCAATTTTCAAAAATTGGCTAGACGAGCGTTTTTTTTGTTAGAAATGCATAGAAATCTAAATCCTGGTTTCAAGAAAAAAAGTTCTAAACATGCCTTATTTTTTTTAATAAATAACGTTAAAAACAGACACATGAAAACTTGGACACTTTGTTAGGTCATTTTAAAAAACAAGCCACTTTTCCAAATCGAATTGGCTAGAATTTCAATTATCTATCATGCAATAATTACTTTCGAAAAAATTATTTGAAGTTTCAGAAGTTTGAAATAAATTGTTGACGAGTTGAAATTTTGAGTAATAGCTTTCTACATTGTTACTGACTACGTACATCGTTCATTCTCACGCGATTTAGGTAGCAAGCACATGGAAGGAATCTGTAGATGGGTTATGGTGAACTACCACAAGGTCATCTGCTGATAGTCAAATTTTAGAATGTGTTTAAAAATTATGTTCCGAAGAAATATAGCATTTTTACAGCATTTGAATTATACAATTCATAAATGAACCTTAAATTCTTACTGCTAGCCCAATGACCAGATATAAAATATACACGTACATGTGCTTACTATAACAAAAAATCCGAGGATCGAACATCATCTCATCTCTTTTCAAGAAATTGGTAAATTTTGACAAATTTGCAAATACTTGTATATATCAAGTTGCACGTCGCCACACAAAACTTTTTCCACTCAATGTAAAGATGAAGAAGGAGAATTAGAAGAGCTTTTAGGTTCAACATAAATTTCTAATGAACACCTATGGTATTCTAGGTCCACTATTATCTGCCAAACTGCATTAGCCTTGCCCTTCAACATAGGATTCACTACAGGGTGTTCCAATTTGAGCAAATTAAAATTTAACACATATTGTCCAGAATCAATATAATTTGGTTTTGGAACTTTTGATTTGAACTTAATTGGATCTTAAATAAACTTATTTTTATTCATTAATTTTTGTTTAGCGATTCCAGATATTTGGAACTTTTCTTTTAGCATATTAGAAATTACACTTTGATAGAGTAGCACTGCTTTTAAGGTGAACCATTAGTCATACGAACAATTTTTTTATATTGTAATTATACAATTTATAGATGAACTTTAAATTATTGGTATTGGTAAAAATGGTATTCTAGGTCCACTAATGTCTGTCAAAGTGGATTAGATTTGCTGTTCAACACAGGGTTTACTAAAATGTGTTCCTATTTGAGTAAGTAAAAATTTAACACATATTGTTCAGAATCAACATAGTTTGCTTTGAACATGTTTCTTAAAGTTGGAGCTGAAACGGCTTAAGTTTACTTATATTTTTCTCAAAATTTTGTACAGCTTTTCCAGATAGTATTTGGAACTTTTCTTTTATCATAATGGAATGACACTCTGATAGAGTAGCATTGGTTTTGAGGTCAACAATCAGTCATACGAACGAATTCAGTCTATTCTTCTTAAAAACTTAAGATTGCAACACTTTAGCCAAAAACGAGTTGAAGTTGGTTGGGAAATTGGTTTAGGTTTGCAGTATAGCAAAGTTCTCATTAGTCACAACTGTGCGTAAGAGAAACGTAGTGCCTACATTCTTTTTTATCATTATCTACAAACTGACCACACAAAATGTAGATACAGTTTGGTTAGGGATTCAAAGTTTGGAGCTTTAGGATGATAAATTTTGCCACTCAAAGACGTTTTTCAAGTGAATTGTTTTTGCACTAGCTGATACGGGTTGTTGTGTCGGCGGTGGAAAAGTTTGAAAACACTACTTTGCTCATTACCATCGGAAAATTTTTCTCTTGTTTTCGAGCTATGTGAGACGATTTTGTAGAAAAAACGCAAACAATTTTTTGTCTACTTTTTAAAAACACCATTTTCTTTGCAGGAAAAATACTAATCTAATTTTTGGGTTGATGTACAAAGGCCTTGGTTTGCCCTTGTGTTTGTAATTTTGTTAAAGTAGGGACATAGAGGTTTTGCTAGGTCATTTTTCACTCGCCACTCTTCCGAAACGAAGTGTGTAGAAGGAGTTTATGCTAAAATACTACTTTTAAAGAGATGGTTTGAAGTTTGAAGAAGTTTGAGCAATCTACGTTGTTCATTTGCAGTCAACCTTACTACATTGTTCTAAGCATGTACATCAAATTTAAGGTATCGTAAATTCAATTTTTAGGAGGGTCGCAATAAACTACCATGCGGTCATTTGCCAAACTCCAATTTTAGTTGTTTTTAAAACCACCGAACTCAAATATTTTTTCTTCACATGAGAATTATAGCATACTAGCTATTCCAGCTCGTCCTATATCAGTATGATCTTTTTTTTTTAATTTTGTAGTTTCTCTTGTTTTAAATTGGCTAGTCGCACTTGGCATTGCTCTTCTAATGCTCTATTCCATGTCCTGCGTTAAGTTTAGAATTTCAAAAAGGCGACGTTCATTTCTTGTGCTAAAGATGACAAATGCAGATGACTTTCTTGTACCATTTTTTTCAGCATGTTGCGAGTGGACGAAGGCAAAATATATGAGGGAAATGGGCAGATGATACCCCTTGTCGTCCACCCGAGCCTCACAAGATGCACTGCGATTATAACCTGGCGAATATAGAATACCCGTTTGCCGAGTTAGTCTAGTAATTTAGAGCTTCTGTCTCTCTCCACTAGCTAACCTGAGAACGGGGGGGGGGGGGGGGGGGGTTCGAATCCCCCGATCAGCCAAAAAAATGTCTTTACTGTTGGGTTTCCCCTTAAGGAGTTAACTTGCCTCTAACCTTGTGTGTGCCCGCATCACTATGATTAGGCATACTCGAATAGAAAAATGGAAATTTGCCGATAGGGATCTTTATCGTCTCGAAGTAATGCTAAAAACGGCCCTGATTTTTTATTGATATATGCTAATAAGTTTTTCCAACTAAATCCCTACCCACTTCATTACATGTTGACCAGACTCTCTGCGGGAATGTCGGATAACGCTCCTTAATATAAACGAACCTTACTTTCTTACTGTCAGGCAATGGCCGTTGGTAACTACATATAAATTTAAGTTAAATGTATAGTACAATTAAGAAGTCAAGGACAGGACACCAATTTTCCTTCAGAAAATCTGTTGTCCATTGAGTTTCCGACGCTTGGGTCAAATACAAGTTGAAGTTGGTTGAAAAATTGGTTAGGTTAGCAAATTTCCTCTTAAGTCATAGTTGTGTTTAGGTGAAACGTGATTTCTACAATCCTTCTCCTTATTTTCGACGGGGTGGCCACACAAAATGAAGGTACAGTTCTTTTAAGAATCCAAAACTTAAAACTTTAGGATGATAAATTTTGTCGCTCAAAGACGTTTCTCTACTGAATTATGGCGCATTGGCTGCCACTGGTTGTTGTGTTGGATTTAAAAAAACTTTGAGACTTCCACGTGCATTTTTCCTAGAGAAGTTCACTCTTGTTTTGAACGTTGTAAACACAATTTTTTAGAGAAAACGCAAACATATTTTTTCTCAACTTTAAAAAAATCCATTTTTTGTTGTAAAAAAAAACGTTGTTTTGATGCCCTTGTTGTTGTAATTTTGCTCAAGTACGGACATAGAAGTGGGGCCAGGTTGTCCAGTGGTTAAGCCTTTATGCTTCTCCACTGCCATCCGGAGATCGAGACTCAGTTTCTCCATGGATAAAAAAAAAGTAAAGTTGACGTTACTGGTCTCGATCACCCCAAGATAATATGCAGATTTTAATTTCACGTTACGTCGAGACGAGAACAAACGGATGAGTTTGGCGCGAGAATTTCGTCACGTGAGAGGACTTTCTCCCTCCGTTCCCGTACTTGTCTTCTTCCGTCCGTTTAGAGAAGACGGAAAAACTCACTCTCGTTCGTCCTCTCGTTCTTCTTCTCATTCGTTAGAAACCTTAACTTAAATTCTCTTTTTCTTGTTTAATTAACAAAGTGTCTAATAAACTTATAAATCAAAAACTGACCAACGGGAAGCTATTTGACTTCTAAAAGGACACAAAGTACGACTTAAGCCATTTTACGGGAAGTTGAAGTCACCAACTTTCAATTTGGTTTATTTTCATAAATTTAAAAAGATTATTTAGTGACTTTTACATTTAAATGGCGAATTCCAATTAATTGTTTTACCGTTTGTAATGTGATTTGTAAATCATGTTAATTTGTACTGGTTTCTCAGCTCTGGAGGGCATGGATGAGCTCAAGTCATGGTGACATATCACACATACCCCATGTCAGTCGTGGTTGTTCAATTTTAATTGCTAACTCGGCCTTTTAACTATCTCAATCCAATACTTCATATTGGCCAATGTTCCATTGTTTGGTTCAGCCCTCAAAGCGTTCGTTTTTACTATGGCTTGTAGATGTTTAAAAGTTAAATGTAATAATTAAACTATGCTTGTTTATTCAGGGTTAGTTGCCATTCAAGCACTCGGAATTGTTCGGCAATTGTCTTCCTACGAATTCGTAGTTGATTAAACAAAAATTAAGGGAGCGGTATTTGTTGTCTAGATTTATAGATAATCTAGATAATTAAACATTCTGTTTTAAATGCATGTGCTAAGATTTTCCAGCAATTACATAATTAAGCTTAAGTCTGATTTTAGAAATAGCAGGACTTCCCGTTTAATGTTTAATTGAAGGGTTAAATCTAAAGCGGCAAATCAGCTGTTCAAGTAAACAAACTTTTCGTTTCGTCTTTATTAGGACGGCATTTTAAAACTCAAGAGTTGAGAGGAAACGAACGAGAAAACGTAAGAGAGAAAGTTTCTGCTCGTTCGTTCTCGTTCTCGTCGAGACGTGTAATTAAAATTTGCCTAATGTTTGCCAAAAGACGATAAGCGTCCACGCTCCAGAGTTAGCAGAAGAGAAGAAACACACCTGATTCCAGGAGTGATCTCTCGACTGCTATCTTATCTGGAAAATCTGCATAAAAAGCAAATTGATTGCATTGGGGCGTAAGTCCACCCAAAGAGTTTCATAAGAAACAATCTTAACTCTGCACGTTGAAGCGCCTGGAGTCGATGGGATTATTTTTTGCTTGATTATTAAAAAGATTCGACTCCAATAACGGTGCGGAGACAACAGGGAGGATATTGGCAGTGTATCCACTCGAGATACTGCAATGGGCTCGATTGAGGCCTGAGTGGTGTAGGGAGTGATACCCCCTCCACTAAAATACACACATACATACAAGGACACAGAAGCTTTGTTACGTCATTTTTAACTTGCCACTCTTCCGAATCGAAGATTGCCAACTTCAGATGTTTTAATTAGTTTGGAGTTAAATTTGGATGTGCCTACAGATGGCACATATTAGGGTTAGCGGAAATATACTCCCGTCTTAGAACCGGAGGGGCCTAGTTCGGCGGTTAAGCTCTCAATGCTTCTCTATCGGCAACCTGAGATCGAGACTCAGCTTCTCCATTGAGAAAAAGAGACGTTGACTGCTGGTTTTGTAACGTGGAAACGTAAGTCCGTTCAAGGAGTACGCTATGAAAAATTCCTAACTCTCTGCGTTAAGCCGCCTTGTCGTGGAAGGTGCAATCTTTGCTAGTTTGTAATATACTACGGACTGAATAAAAAACTGAATTAAAAAAAAAGTATAATAATCCCAAATTTCTACCTATTTGTAAGTTATATTTTAATTGTTACTAGTTTTTAATTAAAAATAAATTATTAAGTATAATTTATGCTTATTTGCTTTACACTTTTGCTTTGCTTACAGTTTAGCTTCAACGGATCGTTTTCTTCTTTCATAAATTGAAAGTTAAAAACAGCCTGAAATTTAGAAAATTAGATCATGAACGTCATTATTGTCGAATACTGTCCCGAAAAGTGGACAAAGTTTGAGAGCGTGTTAAAAAATTGGGTAATCTGTAATCCAAATTGGGTAATCCAAAATTGTAAGAATTGACAGAAGTAATTATTCATTTTACATGTTATTTTCTTTTTTTCTTTTTCGATTACAATTTTATTATAGTTAATAATTAGTAGTAGACCAATTAGACGTATATCCACTTTTCAGGATAATTAGTTTTACAAAAATTGGATGCATGGCCAAATTTATTCAAAATATATATCTAAATCATTTGTAATAAGCTAGAGCGAATTAGTAATTATGTAGATATAAGTTCAAAAATCTGTCACATTTTCCCGTTCCATGGACGAGAGTCTTCAAGGAGCGGTCATCAATAAATCAATCAATCATCATCGCCGCACAAAACTCTTTCCACTCAATTTTCATATGCAGAAAGAGAAATAAAAGAATGTGTAGGTTCAACAATAAATTTCTAATAAACACCTATGATATTCTAGATCCACTACTGTGTAAGCCTTGTTGTTGAGCACAGGGTTCGCTAAATATCTTTTAGGTGTTTCTATTTCAGTACTGTAAAATTTATCCCTATCGTGCAGAATCATTTTTTTTATTGTAGTTGCTTTTTTGAAAGTATCAATTTGAAGTAAGTTTGTTGAAATTGGAATAGAAACACTGAAGTAAACTGATATTTTGTCTTCAAGTTTTGTTCAGCCGTTGCAAATTTGAAATTTGAAAAAAAAAATTTTGACCTATTTGAAATGAACACAAAATATAGGCACAGTTTGGTTAAGAATTCAAAATTTGGAATCTTAGAATGCAAGATTTCGCCGCTAAAAGAAGTTTCTCTAGTGAATTAGGGCGCAAAAACTGACGCTGGTTGTTGCGTTGGCTGTAGAGGGCTTTGAAAACACTAAATTCTTTACCGGCGTAGAATTTCTTTAAATTTGTGGAGAAAACGCAAACATATTTTTTCAACTTTTTAAAAACAACGTTTTCCTCGTGGAACTAATCTAAATGTTGGTTTTATGTAGAAAGGCTATAGAATGCCCTTGTTTTTTGAAATTTTGTTGAAATTGGGAC
>JAQFYP010001032.1:0-17652 GCA_034694865.1 Bilobella braunerae | reverse complement strand
CTCAACTACGTTCCAGAGGGAAATGTTAGCAGCACCGGAAAATTCAAGTCACTAGAATCGTAAGCACATATGTTGTGCAACATTTTTGTAGAGCACAATAACATAAATGCATTAATACAATGGTTTTGTTTACTGCTATCTGAAATTAGAAGTTTTGTTTTCAACTTCCACTAAATGTTATATAACCAAATTCATTAAAAGTTATTCATTCATAACTTCCATTCATGCATGATTGTTATGCATGAAAATGTATAATATTAATATCATGCATATGCATTAGAAAAAATCATGATGTATAAGCATGAAGCATGCTATGTATAACATCATTTATCGTGTATTTGCTTAAGAAAAAATGCAAGCGATACGACAAAATACTTATCTTGAATTATCATGATATACATTTTCAACACACGATATAATATATCCAAACAAGCCAGCCATTTTTCCGGAGGTTTTGAGCTGTAATATCACGTTTTTGAACGGGCATGTTTGTCTAATTTTGCAACTATGTAGCAGACTTGTGACAAGTTTTGTTCTTGATAAAAATGAATTTTGAACTCGATAAAAATTATCATAAGAAGTCAAATGAAGAGGCAAATTTCTTGATAGTTCGGTTACGTTGTGCTTTTCTAAGATTTCTAAATTCTTCGTAATGTTTTTGAATCTGTTTTTTTTTAAAGTTGATGGCTCATGTTAAAAATACGTCTTTGCTTTGAGTTTGACACAATTTTTATGTAGAAGGGAATTCCTGATTTTGTCACATAAATGAGAACTTGACGTCGCAATTAGGGGAAATGTCGCTTTCATCACATCGACGGTTAAATCATCCTTTTGTTTTTAACTTTTAACTTTTTTAACTGGCGTCAGTGGCGTCAGTGCTAACCTTCGACGCCTAAATCCTGGTTATCTTTTTAATGTTTGGCAAAAGCGTGTTGAGCAGAAGCTCATTTGCATAGTTGTTCCACTTTATGTCAAACTCTTGTTTCAAGAGACACAAACAAAGCCTCCTGCGGAGCAAACGACGCATCAGAGCACATTCCTACATGCATGCAAGGACTCATGCAAATCATGCAAATCCTGTCTATTTGGCGCCTTGATTTTGAGTTAAGAGCGCAATTTTCCAGCGGATTCCAGCCAATCCGGATGTTTGTTTCAAAAAATTGCTCTAGAGGAGCAAATGAATCTTGATGTTACTTGTTTCTCCAACAAAAATCTTTTGATAATTTGCATAGCTGATTAACTAGAAAAAAAAAGAAATTGGTCATTAGCAAACAAAGTATTGGAGAGATTTATCCAGCAATCAAAATACGCACAGAAAGGCATTTATATAGTAGAACCGGATGCGTGCGTAACACGGGGCTTTCTCAAGACAATTTTACCTTAATTTCCTAGGTCGGGCTTGTCTGGCGTTCTAGTATAAAAACACTTTTTTCTTAATTTTAAAATAATGAATGTTCCAAATTATTATAACTGGGACCTGAAATACCTGTATTTTAGGCAAGGTAAACTTTGCCCTTCAAAAAGTTTCAAATAAAACAGTTTTGCTAACCAATCAACTATTTGTAGGTTAAAAAAGTAAATACCCTGCTGCACAAAATTATGTAATTAAGGAAAGTTAAATAACCTTTTTCAGTCAAGGTTAGTTTAAAAAAAAAACGTTTTTCTGAAAAAAAATTCTGAACTAACATTAACATTTGATTTATTAACCTTCACATACGCGTAATTTGCGTTCAACGTCTTCAATTATAGTTTAAAAAAAGTTATGTAGAGTTGAACAAATATCGTGTAACCTGGTTTATGTTAATTAACTACTAATGTTAATTAAGAACATTAATTACAAACAAGGATGTAGTTACCAAATTTGCTTTCTTTCTAGACATCAAAACATGACAAGCGGAATGGTCCATAATTTCCAGGTGCCAATTTCTGTGCCAAAACTGGCGAGTCCTGTTTCTGCTATCTGGGATGCAGAAACACTTAACGGTATGTTCACAATTGTTTAAAGTGCATTCTACTGTGTTATGATATGTTTTACAAATGTTAAAATGTGCTGGAAGTGGGATCAAACATGTTTGAAATACGATCAAAAATGTTTGAAACATATGATAAAATGATGAAACTTGTTAAAATGTGTTGAAAATATGATCATAAGTGGTTCAAACGTGTTAGAATGTTTTTGAAATATGATCCAATATGTTTGAAATATGATCCAATATGTTTGAAATATGATCCAATATGTTTCAAATATGATCCAATATGTTTAGATATGTTGAAACATGTTTGAAATATAATCAAATACACTTACGTAAACTATGTTGAAATGAATTGTTTTAAAATTTAAAATTTATCCAGGTGAAACAAAGATGGTTGTATTGAGCATCGACCGAGACCACAGCCGGTGGTTTATGCTCTACAGCTGCAGCGTCAACGGCCCAAACAACTATCGATGGGAAACTGTAGGAATTTGGGGCAAGACGAGAACAATGGATGACACAATAAGAGGGGTACTTAAGGACCTCTTGATTGGCCTTGGCTTCCCACTCGTTAGTCACAAGTTCCACTCTCAGGAGGGGTGCCTCTCAGCTGAACAAATACCGCATTTTGGACGGCGCACTGCTCAAACTGGATAATAAGAGACTGGAAGTTATTTATTAATTACATTATTAAATTAACATAATTACATTTTTAGCTAATTTGTAGTTAATTAATCGTTTCATATATAGTCAAGTTTTCCATCCCAAGGCATGTCAGATATGTGACTTCTCAAAAACCGTGTGATAAATTTGTTTATTATTATAATGTTTTGCCAAAAAGCATGCGGCAAATTTACTTAATTTTTAGGTTTTTTAATAATTATTGTAGTTTTTATTTATTGCTCCTTATCTTTTAGTATTTGATGGGGTGTATATATTAATACACCCCCGTTTACTAGTATCAGTAAGTATCAGTATCGGTATCAGTATAAGTTTACTAGTGTCTAAACATTAAACAAAATATCCAAAATCAAACAAGTTGTTGTTGCTCAAACCAAACATTGTGCAATACACTTCGTATATATGATTTTATATTTAGTTGCTTGTAATACATGGAAAAATATTCAATTAAAAATTACACAAAATAAACAGTAACACAGTTCTATTAAACATATGTTGCAATGGCTGCATAGGATGTAGTGGATGGTGGGTCAGAATAAGATGAGCAAACTTTTGTGCATGGTGAATAGGGCAAAAATTGTAGGAAGTGTCGGTCAAATGGTAAAGCGTTACACCCGTTATGGGGAGGTTGTTGGATCGTTTCCACCTCGAGTCTTTTTTACATTCCTCCGGCAAGAGTTGAGTACCGTTGCAAAAATTTGTTGTGACAACACCTTAAAGCGTTTAGTGTAAGATCGCATGCAACATCGCCGTAGAATTGTGACTTGCATCTTTATGGGCATGTTTTTATATTGCAGCATCGAGGTTGTGCTCAAGGTTGCTTATGCTCTAATAAAAAAACTGTACGTTTTGCAAAACACTGTTCTTCGCTTATAGCAGTATACATATTGTAGTAAATGCCTATAGCAATGTTATACACTACAGTACATTTCTATAAATTATCGGTTTAGGTTAGCAAAATTTAGGTTAGCAATAATGTCCAAAATCAGGAATGTCGTGAGTTTATGAGGTGCATAGTACCTGTAATTATCATATCTTCAGTTTGTATTCTTTTAAATTTTTGTTAAGAATAATAAAGCAAACAATTTTTGACATTTAGTCATATTGCTCCTGTCTAAGTTCACGCAAGCGCATTCTACAATGGGATAGTTAAATCTCAAGATACTGAATTTACCGAGATGCACATAAATGAAGTGTACAACTAACAAGCAAAACACTCATAGGAGCATTCTTCCTTCCTAATGCAACTAAAATTCGTACGAAATCTTATTCCACAATATTAAAACACTACTTTGCTGGCAGAATACGTCTAATTTTGCAAAAAAAAAAAAAAAAAGTATTGTAGGTTAATGATAGCATTATTTTATTACTGTAGGCTGGTAATGCGCTTCAAAACTAGTAGAAAAGGTAACAGGTATTTAAAGGTATTATTATTAGTAGTATTGTAAAGGAAGGTTATTTGAGATTCCCGATGAGCGGCTGGACAACATGTAAAGGAGTGGGTAGGGATATGGTAGGAAGGACTCATTAGAATACATGTATGCAAATGAGGGCCATCCTTCGAATCCTCACAAGGGGCGAAAAGAGGGGAACTATCGGGTAATTTGCATGTCTTCTAATTGCGCAGTCTAATCTCGTAGATTCTGGCAATCACACTGTCAGCGGCAAGGCAATTCCTTAAAGAAAAAAATTAGTAGCAATGGCGATTTTGCGGCTGATCGTTGGAATCGAACACACGTTCTCAGATTGGTTTATGGAGACCAATAGAAGTTGTTAACTACTAGGCCAACTCGGCTTGACTTTTTTTACTAGTAATTTTTCCAGGGAGAACTGAAATTTCTGCGTCGTCAGAATTGAGGAAAACTTCGCAAATGGCTCTGACGGAGATTTCTACACGAGGAAAATAAAGCTGACGTGGCTTGCGAAGGGAGAAAATGAATCGGAGAAGGCTTCTAAACAGACTTTTCTGGAGAGAGAGTAAACTACGCCTTTGCATTACTTTACTCACTAATCACTTTGCCGCAATTTAATAGTGAAGATACTGAACACAGTTTTATGTGCAAAAGCACAAGAATCTCAAGCATTAGTAACGAAGTTGCAATTTTATTACTTTTTTTAACTTGTTTTATTTTATAGACACAAATGAATCTACAGATGTGTTTTGAGTGGTGCGTGACCGGTTGATCGATTTCGAACGTGATTAAATCCAAACTATTTAAAATATCTTATTACAAATGTTAGTACCCTTCATCATAAGATGAAAAATTTTTGTAAAAATTATTTTGCAAGTGGGCCGGATATCAAGAGATTTTTATCCGAAAACAGATTTGGAATGCCAGTAGTTTCTGAGATAATTGTAAAGGTGCTTCCACACCGACACGCAACTCGCAACTTTCTGCTCGAAATCCGTTGTGTTGCGTGAAATTCACGTTCACACCGGACGCAACTCTTTTGAGACAACTTTTGGAAAAGTTGTCGCAGGAGAAGTTGTAGCAGGAGAAAGAGAGGAGCATCTACACCGCCAAAAGTTGTGGCAGAAAGCTGCCCCAAAAAGTGTTGCGCAGACACTTTTTTGTAGCTTCGAAATTCGAAGCTACTTTTCCTATCCAAAAAAGTTGCTCGTTCCTGATTGGTCGACCAAAGTGTTTAAAGTCTCGCGCGATTTGACTATAAATTTTTGGTGATTTCGAAAGTAATTAAGCTGATTAGCACATTTAAATTAATTTAACATTAACTACAAACTGGAGCCTACATTTCAATTAATCATGGACGAGGATATTGAAGAGAGGGTCGACCCAGTTGAAATGGACACAACATTTCAATTACTTCGTAAAGTTGAGAGTCGTAAATTTATCTACGATTCGAGGGATCCTAAACACAGTAAACGTGATATTTTGTCAGCTGCTTGGGAAGACATTGCCAGTGACGTTAAGCTAGACGGGAAGCAAGTGACTGGTAATCAAATAAACTTGTTATAAAGGTATAAAAACTGCTCAATATAACTTTATTTACAAAGCTATTAGTTATTGTGTCGACACATTGAACAGGGGATTGGTGCAAGGCGAAATGGAAAAAGGTACGTGATTACTACTACAGGGTCAAGAAATCGTTGAAGGGCAAAAGTGGTCAAGGAGGTTCCAAAAAGAAGAACTGGATTTACTATACCACCATGGACCGCATCTTGTCTAACTGCGTTGAAGAGAACGAATAGTAAAATTCAATTTGTCGTGATCGGTTCGAACCGAATTTGAGTATCAAAACTTACGTTTTTCAGTACCCAGTCAAACGCTACTGAGGATGATGACTGGTTGTCTAACCTTGACAGACACCAGGGTACTGATGAAAACGACACATCTCAAGAGGTACTTATTAACTCAATTATTTATTAAGTGCTCAGAAGTTCATTTTATAGAAAAAAAAATTATTTTTGTAGAGTACACCCTCTTTTATTGAGTCGACTCCAGAAACAAAAAGACAGGCTGGTTCTAATAAGGCAAGTCACATAGTGCAATTTTGTAAGAGCAGCCTTAACGAATTTATCGTTTACTACAGTGTCGCCGAAGGAAGCATGAGAATGAGGACGACCTCGTAAACTCCAAAATACTGAAGGTACTTGAACAAGCTGATGAAATTCATGATGAATACTACCACTTCTACATGGCCATTGCTAGCAAGTTGAGGAAACTCTCCACTGACACAGCTGACTTTGCAATGGAAGGCATTAGTGATTTATTGTATAGCATTAATCACCCATCTGAGTAATTGATCGACACTTGAGTCGTCTCAATAACCTGAACAATGTTAAAGTTTATTAAGCATTCCCATTAAATTAACTTTAAATTCCAGCTTTTGTAGTTTGCCATTCGACACTTCCTTCGTACAGCATGTATGTCATCAGTGTGTCCCTCATTTCCTTTGGAAAGTTTTCTTGACTTCGAACTGACGAATTGCTTTGACTGATTAACCCTGCTGGTTCAGGTTCTTTTCTCCAATCACCTTCTCGGGTGCCAATGGAGTCGTCTCCATAACCAGGAGGGTAGTATGCACGTTCTTGAGGGTTTAACGCTAGTTCTTCTGCTTTCAGGAAGTTGTGTAGCACAGTGCAAGCTTCAATAAATAAAATTAAATTTAAGAAAATTTTAGTTCGCTTGCCAGTTTCTAGAGTCGACTCAATTACCCAGAACTATGAATTCCACTTGTTTCGGAGCGGCAGCGATCGGTTTTCGGAAGATACGAAATTTTGAAGCCATAATTCCAAACGCATTTTCGATGCATCTCCTCGCTCGTGAGAGCCTGTAGTTGAAAATGCGTTTAGAAAAAGTAATCATTTTCCCTGGGTACCGCCTCATCATATAATGACTGAGGGGAAACGCTTCATCTCAAACAAAAAAGCAAGGTAACACGGTGTCGGTATTCGGTAGTTTTCGAGTCGGAAACACAAGTGATCCATCTTGGAGATTCTTACCCAAGGTCGACCTTGCAAAAATACCGCCATCACTTTGTTTACCAAATCCTCCAACATCGATAGTTGTGAAATTGTATTCAGCATCACATGTCGCCATCAAAACAATGCTAAATGTTCCCTTGTAGTTGAAGTAAAGGGACGCTGAACGCGGAGGCGACTCCATCACGACGTGCTTCCCATCGATTGCGCCTACGCAATTTGGAATATTCCAGTGTTAATAGAAACCATTGGCATAACGCTTCCAATCCTCATCTTTTGGCCACTATTTTTTAAGAGAATTGGTCGACCAAGAGCATCAGTATCGAATTAGGAGCATTTATAAATTAACTACCTTCATATACTTGTCTTTTAAGCATTTCCATAATGCTCTTACACCCTCTTGCACAATCATTCCCACGGTTGATGTTCCGATGCTAAAACTAGTTGCAATCGTTCTCAGGTTATCCAAGTGGCAAGGTATCTGATTTAAAAATAAATTTAAGCTCAAGTTCTTTCATGTCGACATGATTGTTGCTAACCTGAGAATGATATAGAGACGAACGTGTTCAGGTATTGCTTTCCTGTAATTTGTATCACGTTTCTTTAGGGTCGACCCAACAATTGAAAGCAATTTCGTAAACAGCGATGGCGACATTCGAGTGTACTCCTTGAACTTGTCGCCATACTTTTCAAACATTTCGTCCAACTTCAGATGTTCCCCATTATGGTCCCTTTTTAAATTTAATGGATGTACCCAATACCTCCTCTTTGATTTTTGAATAAGCCTTTTCAAAATGAGTAACTTAATCAATGTTTTTTTTCTACCACACACCATTATTAATTATAGAACTAATTGTTGGAATAACAATGTTTACAAAAATTTAAATTGAAAAATAAACTTGAAAATGAATTGAATTTTCCGCCAATGTGGGAATAACTTGGGACGACCCAGCTTCGGTGTTCACTGAAACGCCGAATAAGCAGCAGTAAGGCACTTGGTGATACATTCAGCTAATAAGAAAATAAATTGTATTAAAAATTATTCACTATTACTATTCCAAATTTAAATAATTATAACTCACCAATAACACAATCCTCTGGGGGCTTATTTGCTCGAACTTGCTTATCTGGATGGAAGTGTCGCAGAGCATTTTGCAAATGCTTCTTTAGGGTCGACCCTGTTACAGCGTTGGAATCGAAAATGAAACCCTCAGTTGGTGGATGAACCTCGTAAATAAATTTCAGGAGTTGTTTTGGATCGTTCCTAGTTAAAAACAAACATTTAGAACTAATTTAAAGCTTAGATTAAGAAAATGAGCCATTTACCGTCTATTTACTTCCCAAAGTTTCTTCATCGCTCCGTTAACCACTGGCTTCAGCTTTCGAACCAGAGAGTCCCTTGCATCTGCAAGCTCATCGAGTCGACCTCAAAATATCGCTCCCTCATCACCAGGAAGAGAATTAAAGCGGTTGGATTGAACAAACTATAACAAAAAAATTTAATGAGTTGCCAAATTTGCATTAAAACTACGTGGTCATCTGCTAGTTGCCAGAGTTTGACATAACCACAGCATATTTTCGGTAACTATCAAATGACCAAGCGGTGACATTTATATTAATATTTAGTACTTAACCCTTTTCCAGTGTTCAGAATTTGGCGGAGGAGGGGCAAAATCAAGTCAAACATCTTGTTCGTATCCACCCAATCGCTGGGTCGACCCAAAATATCGAGCGATATTGACATCTCCAGAAGATCGTCCATCGCATTCAATACCCCTAGTTCCAATATGCAAAACTAAATACAATGATATTTCAATTAATTACCTAACCACACATTGTGTCGACACAATTACTCACAGCAATTGACTCGCCGTCCTTCTGCCACTGCTTCCGTTCAGTCCATGCCGCCGTGCTCTTTGCCTGGGTCTCTGGATGCTCTCGACGCCATACTGCCTTCGCAGTATGCCAGTGTTCCAGTGTGGGGGCCTTCGGAAGGTCACATTGTTGACGGAAGTGGCCAGATCGTCCGCAGTTTCCACATTGTTTGGAGGATGCTGTTCAGAGCAAAATATTAATTTGGGTCGACCCAATCTTGCTTTAATAAGTCATTAAGTTAATTGATTTACAAATCACTTACCCATGTTCAATTGTGTATTCAACTTCAACTTTCAAAAGAATTTGTGTTCAAAGTTGTTGTTCTTGCAAGTTGCTTTTGAAACTAAATTCAAAAAATTGATTTCCCGCCCCACAAGTGTATCTCATCCACACCAAAGTCGCAACTTTCTGCTTCGATTTTGTTGCGTGTTGTCACAACATTTCTGCTTGTTGCGTTTTCTAAAAACCTGTTCGGTGTGTTTAAGCAACTCGCAACAAGCAGGAAGTTGCGACAACTCGCATCAGCAGCGAAAGTTGTTGATGCGTGTTTGGTGTGGAAGCGCCTTAATACTCCGAAGGACGGACGGACAGACACAACAAAACCATAAGCACAGCTTCAGATAGCGTTGATAGCAATGCTTTCTAATTTCAGACGTTTCTCACATTCAGAGTTTGTTCGAAGCTGGGAGGATGTTTTTCGCGCAGAATCTACCCCACTTGCTATAAAATTACACTTATCACACTTAAAATTATTACACTAACATTATTGCAATTATTTACTCTAAAACTTCAGTTTAACTTTAGTTGTAAAGTTTGATCCACCAAGGTTGGTAAGGTTCGCCAACGACTCGAAAAGAAAACAATTAGAAAAAAAATATTTTTTTCATTTTTTTGCAGTTTTTTTTTGTTTGCCTTCTTGCAAAATTGTTTTTGAAGATGTATTCAGTTTTGCTGATCCTTACTACCTACTCACTTGCTCCTGTGTCGGCAGTATTGGTAAGTTCATGATGGCTACTAAGAACTATAATTTAGTTAATTTGTTTTTACTGTTTTTTTTTACCGTTGTTACTGTTTTCAGGATTTCGTAACCCCAGTTCCAGAACCGTTGTATTGTACGTTGGACAATGCATTCAAAAACTCCGAATACTACGATCCTGATCATGAAGTCACGTTTGTCAGCCATTGGATTTCTGCCTTGGTCAACGGACAAAGCAAAATGTTAGTGATTAGCAAGCGCGTGATAAATCCAGGAGGTATGTCAATGTAAACAGGAATTCTTTACATTCACTTTACCTTTACCTTTCTAGGAGGTATTTTAGAAAGTTTAGATCAAAACAACCTTTTTTTTAACCAATGGGTAACCCTGTGCATCATTTTCATCTCAGATTCCAGACAATATGATGCACCATGTTTTTTTTTTTTTTTTTTCAAAAAAAAAATCCTTTTACCCACAGAATTGTAAGGGTGGATGAGATTTAGAAAAATCAGATTAGATAAGGAGGGTTTAATTAATTAATTCATGATTCTATTAACAAGCAAAACTTGCATTAATTTCTGCTTAGATCAAATGGTGGATTGGATTGAAGATTATTTCTATTTGGCTATGCTAAAGGACGCTAACGAACACTTGCACCTTACAAGAAGAAGTGAGATGGAGGACGATGAAGATGATACAAAAGGACTTGCGGAGCATTACCTCTACAGTCGCTATGGTTTCAAAGAAATCTGGATACGAATCTGGATACATGCATACCAAACACAGGAAGTTAGTCCCGACACGATTACCGCTGGTGATGAGCTTCAATCGAAATACGGAGTGCCCAACCATGAAATTGTGAAAGCTTGGATATTAGAGCCTGAAAAAGTTGTTGTGGTTTACCAATTTTTTGAAACTAAAAACACCACGAGTCGAAGAATTCCCTACTACCGGTTTTCTACCTGGCTTCAAACAACAGATGAAAAGTTCGAGGTGATTTACACTAGAACTAATTACACGATGTCCGGTGTCGAGGCATCAATCAACTCCTATCTGTGCATTCCTATCGAATTTGGCGAACCGTGGAGATATCTCAACACTGACCTGGAGCCCACACTATCTCCGGCAGATGTACCCGAGTTGGAAGCACACGTGACGAAGAAGCTCGGCGCGGGAAATCTAAAACTGCAAAAGGCAAAACGTACAAGGGGCGACCCATCAAAAGTTGCTGCCGTGTTTTCCTTAGGGGATACCGACAGATACAAGTTGCTTATGCTTTCGGTTGAAAAGCCAAGCGACGCTCCGAATGAGTTCATTATCCAACATAGCGAAGAAGTCACTGATTCAGAAGTTGACGATAGAGTTACAGCATACATATCTGCTGCGCTACCATTCACACAAGATTGGAAAACCAGCGAACAACTAACCGACTTAGAGAGAAGGGTGATATCGGAAATTGAGACTAAGATTAAGCCACTAACAAACATATCCAATTTGGTATTCTCTTGTGCCAAAAACGTTGATTCAACATATGAGGAAAAGGCGGCAATTTTCGATAGCAGTAACAGGACAGGGAGTCAGATGAAGCAACTATTTGTAGCATGGAAAAGTGATGGAGCAAATATTTCTATTAAGCAAGTTAGTGAGTTGTTTGACAAAAGAGATGAGGATAATGAAGATGACGTGTTTGCTGCCTTCAACTTCTATGCGAAGTCAGCCTTGGCGTATACAGAGGATCATTTTAAATATGGCACGGTAAGTTGCATATGAGCTTTGCAGTTTGGGAAATTTAAAATTTGATTTAACTGCCAATTTTTTTTTGAAATTTGTTGTATTCAATTTGGAATTTTTTTTAGTAATACGTTTTTTGAAGATTTAATTTATGATCGTGTTTCTAAAATAACACCTATCTGAGTAAGGGCTTGTTTGGTCAATTAAAAAATTAAACATTACTCCAACCTAATTACACATTCTTACACAACAGGGATGGTATCGAAAGGATACTATACCGAGCTTTATTACAAATTCAATGAAGACAATTATGGAAGACTACAAGGTATTTGTAGAGTCACCAGAACTAACTTGGGAATTTGAAGCCGATTTTGATTGGTTACAAGAGGCAGGCCGCTTTGTTACGGGAGTGCAACTCGACGGCGTAACCTACTACGATCTAATTGTTAAGCAAGAACTTGAAGCAACGAATACAGTCGCAATATGCGTGAGATGCATAAACGGGCATTACGTTGAAGTTGTTAATAGACATAGTGACTGACGCACCATTTTCCCAAAAACTTCATTCGCCGTCTATTTTATAATTTAATTAAACGGCCAATATAATCAATTCAAATCTTAGTTAAAAAACTTACCAAGATTTATTTTAGTGACTTTCACCATTACTGCTTTAAAAATTCACAATTCTGTGATTTCATATGACAACCTGTGATTTGTGTTTATTATGGCTTACACCAACTGTCATGTAAACGTTTGATTGATTGACATGCCATTAGCGAAGGGTTTGGTGATTGTTTACGTATGATATCATGCATGATATGTTAATTAAGACAAATCCTTTATGGGATTAAAATTAATCTCCTCAATTTAGCAAGCCGAAACTCTAACTAAAATGTTGAAAAAATATATATCAAAAGGACGAGTACCCCTGCAACTTGCAAACAATTGTAGTATTTTTGTACAAATTTGTTGCTATTTGAGGTGAATGTGTTGTAGCCCAAAGTTACATTTTTTTTAGCCGTGTGTGGTTAACATTGAATACAAAATATATAGCTCTGATTCCAGAGAGGAACGCCGTTTCCAAGCCTGATGATCGCAACATTGAGAAACTCAATTTGGAAAATTTATTAATAAATAAAAAATTTATTATACGAAAACGCTAAAATCTGGTGCAAGTGTGGCATGTGTAGCCAGTTTCTCTACAATATTTGGAATACCAAGCGCCATGCAAACTTTGCAAACTAGCCAAACACGCCAATCAATCCCAAAAGAAGAGAATTATAATTAATAGTTTTTTTTCTATTTGAAATTCTTTTTTTCTATTTTTCACGAAATGAAGTTAATGCAAAGAATGCCCATCCCTAACGCTGAATGAAGTGCTGAAGACTCTTTGCTCGTTTATTTCGGCTACCTACATTGAATTGTACGACTATAAAAAATAGCGCTTTTATCTACAGAACTAGTGAAAAAACGGGAAAATAAAATTTTCAAGTTTCGGGTGTCAATTAATAATCAGCAAATTCGGGTGACACCTGTGCAGGACTTGCGTTTTAAAGTTAGTTTAAATTTAGGTAGATATTTAGTTGTCAAATCAAAACGGGGTTTGCACTATCGTTATCAGCATCAATTACGGGTCAATTATTTTAACATGATCTATTGCTTCCAGCGTTTTCCAGCGATTTTGGTAGGAATTTGTGCAATTGGTTTAATGTCTTTACTAAAATTGGTGTCTCTAGTTACCAAGGTTATGTGCTTTGTACTGTTACGCGCGCACGAACAGTTTCCAATACGGTGATTACTAAAGTGAACGAGTATTTATGCAACATTTCCCAACCTTCACGACTGACTAAATCGTACGGGCCTATGAATTAAAAGTGTCTATGACTTTCAAAGAATTAATTTAAAAAAACCAAATTGACATTTTCAAAGTAAAAAAAATCATGCCATTCTCAAGTACACATGTAGAAACAGTAACAGAAACGATTTTTTATCCTGACACACTTGACAAGTCACGTGTATCATTGACAATTGCAGGCGCCTTCATCATCATCAATCATATTTCCTGATGGTTCGTTCAATACATTTTCTACCATTTTCACACATTTAATACATCGCGGATTACTCCCACCAGTAAACTTGGCAAGTTTTACTTCATACATATTAGGCGTATATAAATGGTTGACTTCAGTGTTCTTTTTGTACAAAAATTATAATTCCGGTCTTCTGATACTGCAGATAGCTGGAAGTTTCCCATACAAAAACCGTAGCAATTTCCATCGATATCAGTACCATTTATAATATTTTCATTTGCATTTAATGAAGTGCGTTGTTATTTTCTGGCTCCAAATTTTGAGTTTTCCAGTTTCATATACAAATGAAATCAATTTAATTAGTGTTGCAACTGTAAACTCAAAAACAAGTAGCAAACTTCTGCAAGGAGCCGTTTGCGGGACTAATATGCTTGTTTATATGAGCATAAACAACGTTGTTATAAATAATGTAGCTCCAGACGATGAAATCAATATGCTGATACCAAATTTACTTGTTTTTTATTCCAATACAACAGCTAGCGAAAACGTTTTACATAATGGCGAGTACAGTGAAGATCGTATTATGTATCCGACAGTTACTGGAGTACGTCAATTAGCCACAAATTGTATTGCGGTCTTTACTATTTATAACAAATTTATGCAAATTTTACTACAAAATATAATCAATAAAAAGCTTGTTCGACCCAACAAAGACAATTTTGTGTTTGTCGATAACACTCCACTACATTTGTTGCAAGCACAAATACATAAGATACAAGACATCCAAGTACAAGACCTGCGCTACAAGTATGCATTTTCAACAGTTGAAAAGCTGATGTGGAGTGTTTGCGATAATACTATCGGCCACGGAATACATTTTACGATATTGTGCCCTGACCTACTATCCCGCAGAAACTTCAATGTGGTTTCAAGCAACATCAAAATTCTTCTAAATTTTGTACTAGAAAACGGAGTTTCAAAACCAGCTGGCACTATGCACGCAATCTTGAAGACAATTGGTCAGCGTCAAAATTTTACATTCACAATACGCTACGCAAGTATGGGCGGGGTTACTGGTTTTAAACAACAAGGGGTGTGGAGGGGGGTTGTGGGGGATGTGATGTACAGAAATGCGGATTTTGGGGTGGGGGTTGCCCCAACAATTTTTAGAAATTCCGCTTGGGATACCAGCTTCGGTATTAGCTTGGTCAAACGAAAATTTTACGTTCGAGTGCCGCCGTTCAAAAACCGTTGGGAGTCGTTCGTTTGGGCGTTTAGCCCGCAGCTTTGGCTCGCAATTGCCATCTTTACAGCAACTGTTGCCCTGCCTGGAGTTTATATTTGCGCCTATTTTCTAAACTTTGAATGTACTCAAAATTTTCAAAGTTTTGATAATGAACAAATTTTTTTGTTTCGGCGAGTCCTGGAAGGTTTATATCAAATCATGGTAGACCAACCTGCCGAAATTGTATTATTTCAAGGATTGCGAATGCGCTTCGTGGTCATGCTTTGGGTAATATTTGCTTTTCTCTTGGGTACTGCCTACGAATCTAAGCTAATTAGCATGCTAACCTTGCTAAGTCAAGAGGAAATACCGACAACGCATGAGCAGTTGGGCATGTCCAACTACAAACTATATTTTCGATATATGGGTGGGGCGGCCTACCGCTACGCTGCAAGTAGTCCCCTCCCTCATCACAGAAGAATACTAGAACGAGCCCTATTGGTCAATTCCTCGGAAGAGTGCCTCCTATTGGTTCTATTTAGCAAGGAACCAGCAGCATGGTTGGATTATGATGGAAACGCAATATTTGCATTGGGGCAAGTTGCAACGTTGTATCCCCGGGTAGAGCAGAATCCGCTATTTGTGCAGTCTACTGATGTTGATCACTTCGGCTGGAACTCATGGGGGTTTCGTAAGGAGTCCCCCCTACTTGACTCGTTTAACAGTATTCTCCTGCGCATTGTTGCAGGGGGACTCTATGACTACGCTGATGCTGTTGAAGGGTACAAAAATAGGGTACGAGGAGCCAAGGGTCTTAGCAGCATTATGCAGAAAAAGCTGCTAATGATGTACAAAATATTGTCAGAGGGCCCTGAGCCCTTAACAATGGATGCTTTGATGGGAGTCGCTATATTTATTATTGTTGCTTTTATTATTTGTGCTTTAATATTTTTGGGAGAATATATAAAGGTATAACTTCATTTTAGATTTCGTAGGTTAATAGTACCATTGTTTGATGCACAATTCCGTAGAGTTTCGATACATTTTGTAAATGGGTCGTAGAGTAGTGCACTTGTTATTCGAAAGCATATTTTTTAACGTAATTATTAGCATAGCAAAACTTAGTGAATAAACCTTGTCAAATACTGTTTTATTAGAAAGTTATCCATGGAATTATCTAATCAGTTTTACATTCTTAACCTGTTTCTAGGTTACAAATCTAGGTTATTTTCATTACTTTTGCCTTTATTTTTGATTAATTTGCTGATCGCTTTTTCATCTCTAAAACTTAAACTAATTTTCAAAGCAATTACTAACTGCTAAGTTAAGTCATTGTCTAATTTAATAGTTAATTGTTACGATTTTTAATAAGTTACATTAATATTTATTAGTTAAATTCTACACAGTAATTCTGGATCCAGGTTCAATTTTTCTTGTTTAAATTAACTTTTAGGCTTGGGATAAGTTTAAGACAAAAATTATTTATATTAATTTAAATACAATCTAACCTAAAAGTAAAATGCAATAAAATTGAGCAGGAAAACAAAAAAAAATTCTTGAAATTTCTTAAAAAAAATTATAAAAAAAATTGATTTTAATTATAGCTTCAAAAAACTTTTTGGATCTTGTTTAGCATGATGAATTCTATTTAGTAAAAATTTTTAATAATTCACTGAATTTGTACGGTAATAGTGAAACTTTTCCAATGTGAAATTTTTTTATTTAATTATTTTTTTAAACCGATGAGAAACAAATGCGCGCAAAGCAGCAGCGCTCTTTTGCTATTTAAATGTTGATGCATATGTGACTAATCAATCAAGCCCATCTTGGAACAGGAAGATTCAGCGATTGAATATAATAATATCCTACCCTCGGAAATGCTTGTTTGGCTTTAAACTTCTGTTAGGTAGGGAAACGAAAAAAAAAGGGGTGGACCGGGATTCGATCCCGAGCATAGCATAAGTTTGATCGTGTTCACGAGACAACGGTGCCTATTATGCCAAGAGAGGACAAACTAAGACGCCAATGCTTTGATATCCCACACTTCATTTTCCCTAAGTAAAATCACAGTTAACTACAAAGTAGCACAAAAATCCAATTCTGTTACCACAAAGTCACGCTGGGCGAAATTTGTCTATGCCTCGCGAGATCAAAGCGATGCGAAATTGCACGGTTTCGTTTGCATCAATTAAGTTTGCATAACCATTGTTAACATAAGGAACCGGAAGCAATTTAAATGAAAAATAGATTTCTTTTAAAATTTTGATTAACTAAACTTGTATCTAACTTGGACTTATTAAAATTAAAATACAAAGAAAACTCTGCCCAAAAATCTTAGACTTAGTAAGTAAACAAATAAAATTAATCATAAAATTATGTAAGATTGTCTTATATTGCAATGTTGGTGTACTCAAATGTGAAGTATAAATTTCCATAAGAAATTTAGGGCACATAACCGTGAGAAACAGAATTATTAGCATAATTTAATGACCCATAACTATAAAAACTCCCACTAAAAATTAGCATTTTGACTCGTAAAAATATAGTAAAATAGTAAAAGTTTCAAGACACGAGGCCGAATTTATAGCTCAAGTACTATTTTTATCGTACCAAAAAATCTAGGAGTTACTGTTTACTTGACTATAAAGCACCGGTTTGTGGGAAATCAACATCAATTTGGCCCAATAAATCTCTTTGCTAATGACAGGCAACAGCAC